>JAYMFT010309922.1:0-10133 GCA_038088735.1 Panulirus argus | reverse complement strand
TGGGGTATTTTTCTTCGTCTGTTTCCTGGCGCTACCTCGCTGACGCGGGAAACAGCAATCAAGTATAATAAATAAAAATATATATATATATATACGTATGTATGTGTGTAAATATATATTTTACTTATTATAATACTTGATCGTTGTTTCCTGCATCAGCGAGGTAGTGCCAGGAAACAGACGAAGAAAGTCCCATCCAATCATATACACGCTTATATACATACATGCATATATATGAACAATACATACATATACATACCAACATATACATATAAACATACATACACATACATATACACATATACACATGTACATATTCATACTTGCTTGCCTCTATTCATTCCTGGCACTAGCCTGCCCTACAGGAAATAGCATCAACAGCCCCTGCGTCAGTGAGGTAGCACCAGGAAACAGAGGAAAAAGGCCACATTCGCTCACACTCAGTCTCTAGCTGTCATGTGTAATAGACTGAAATCACAGCTCCCTATCCACATCCAGGCCCCACAGACCTTTCCATGGTTTACCCCATATGTGTCACATGCCTTGGTTCAGTCCATTGACAGCACGTCAACCCCAGTATACCACATTGTTCCATTTCATTCTTTTCCATGCACGCCTTTCACCCTCCTGCATGTTCAGGCCCCGACTGCTCAAGATCCCTGAGGAAATCATGAAGAGGGATTTGGTGAAGAGAGAAAAGGTGGTAAAAGTCATACATAAGATGAATTGTTGCAAGTTGGCTTGAATGGATGGCGTTGCAGTTGAATTTATTAAGAAATGGGGTGACATTGATTGATTGGTAAAGATTTTCATTGTATGTATGGATCATGGTGAGACACTTGAGGATTGGCAGAATGCATGTATAGTACCTGTGTGTAAAGGCAAGGGGGATAAAGGTGAGTGTTCAAACTACAGCAGCATAAGTTTGTTGAGTATACCGAGTAATTGTATGGGAGGATATTGATTGAAATGGCAAAGGCATGTACAGACTGAAGGAGCAATGTGGTTTCAGAAGTTGAAGAGGATGTGTGGATCAGGTGTTTGCTTTAAAGAATATGTTTGAGAAACACTTAGAAAAACGGATGAACTTGTTTGTGGCATTTATGGATCTGGATAAAGCATATGATAGGGTTGATAGAGACACCTTGTAGAAGGTCTTAAGAATATATTGTGTGGGAGGAAAGCTGCTAGAAGCAGAGAAGTTTTTATCGAGGGTGTAAGGCATGTGCTCGAATAGGAAGAGAGGAAAGTGAATGGTTCTAAGTGAAGGTTGGTCTGTGGCAGGGGTGTAGGATGTCATCATGGTTGTTCACTCTGTTTATGGTTAGAGTGGTGAGGGAGATAAATGAGATAGTCTTGGAGAGAGGGGTGAGTGTGCAGTCTGTCGGGTTTGAGAGGGCCTGGGATGTGAATCGGTTGTTGTTTGCTGATGATACAACACTATTGGGTTATTTAAGTGAGAAACTGTGGAAGTGTGTCAGTATCACCAGAGAGCATTTAACACTGAACCACATAGACTGTATGTCAGTAATACCAGAGAGCCTTTAACACAGAACCACATATGCTATATTTCAGTACCACCAGAGAGCACTGAACACTGAACCATATATAGTGATCATAAAGAAGAGTGATCTTAAGGCTGGAATAAAGTGGGGGTTGACTCCTTCAGTGGCCTGAAAATTAGTTTTATTGGCAGGACTTGTGTCAAATGGCCTTGTCAAAATGGATTGGCTTCACCAGTAGTGTGCTGCCTTCAGTCCTGAGACTGTTGCTTTGTTTTGATCTATACAAATGACCTGCCAAAAGGATTGGAGCCTTACCTGAATATCTATGCAGATGATGCCAGGGTCATGAGGAAAGTAAGATGTTGGGAGAATTGCATCATCTTCAAGTGGAGCTAGACAGACTCCCTATGTTGGTCTGATACATGGTTACTGAAATTCAGTAAGAGTAAATGCAAAGTACATTAATGAGGATGGGGCACATGGTGAAAGAAGGCCTTATTACAGATATTCTTTAGCAGGCAATAAGCTGCAAGGATTTATTCGAGTGAGAAGGGAGGGGTTGATTTTGTAGCTTACATGTAGCCAGAGACCTTCCTTGGGAAGCTTATAAAGGAGATAAAGTGTATACTGGATAATATTAGAATTGCAAATAAAGTTCATGGCATATATTAGGTCAAAATTAGAAAATGTTTCTCATGTTTGGTCAGTGCATTTACAACAACAACAATAGAGAAGAATAAGTGGAGAGTAACAACAAAAATAGTACCAGAGGTAAAAGAGCTGAGTTCCTGTAGGAAGTAGGAGTCCATAAATTTTCCATCAAGGCCAACAAGACCAGAGTGCCCATAGTGCACCAGGGGACACTTGCCTGAGAGGATTTTATGAAAACTGAGAAATTGAGACCAGTATTCACCCTAACCTAACCTTTGATCTGAACTTGAATCTCACCTACTTGCTAAATATTAATGTATGGCATATGAGAGATTTGCACTGCTCCTCCCCCTCCCCCCACAAGTCTAAATTATTTTGGTAGATGCATTATGTAGGGGCTTCAGGGCTGAGAGTTAGATGGAGTGACAGTCACAAGTTTGGAGAGTGGCATTTCTATGATAATAGTGGACAGTTACTTCCACAGAAGGTTTTCCATTAGTCTGTCTGCTTTGAATCATGCATTCGAGGTATCCTGTCCAGGCAACTGACTGATGCACACATTTTTGCTTATCTATTTATTGCAATTTTATCAGTATTGGTAAGTTATGAATTGCCTAACTTTATAGAACACTTTCAGTTTGTGTAAATGTGCTCCCTAATAGACAGGCCAGGGCGTAATACAAGTGTATATTCAAGATCTTAGAGATTTGTATGTAATTAACTTTTTGATGAACATTGCAAACACCATAGTGTCCCCTGGGTAGTTTATGAAACTAAGGAATCTTCTTTTTTAAGTTGAGCATGATTAAGAATTTTAACTTACGAGCCTATATTCCAAGTAAAATGATGTATTTTACCATTAGTGGATGTAGAAAATGAAATATTTCCACCACTATTACAGAAGTTGACTGTTCTATTGGCATGAGTTGATCAGATGAAGCTAACCCTGCTTTCCTTGCAGGTTCGAGCTCATGGGATCACAGTACTGAGCTTTATGGTACATCTCTGGACATGGGTAAGCTGCTCAGGCTTTGGCAATACCCGGCTGTTGCCAAAAAAGGAGAGAGAGAGAGGAAAACGAACTAGAGAGAAGCAAGATTATAAGAAAGCACACTGCTCAAGTGCTCCACAGCTAGATAATTTTGATCTTCAAGCATCTCTGTCAAGTCACAATTCAGACATGATAGCTGAGGAAACTCATTCAAATTCTTGTGTCCACAGCCAAAAACTACAAACGAAGAGAGTTTTTATCATTGATGGCATCTCACACCTGGTGGTATAAGATCATCATTCACGTTTGATAGAGGGCCATCAGGAGACACTTAAGCTTTATCAACCTTGACATTCTCGACCTAGAATGGGATAAATTGAATTCGCATAATGTTGATGAGATTCTCTTTTCATTTGCAAGTTGTGAAATGCAAAGATATATGAAATGACTTAACCTCTAAAATTATCACTGTTGTCTTTTTTAATAGGAAATGATAGTTTTATCCATCATACCCAGGAATGACATCAAATAAAGATGTGTTTTTGCCAATGTGAAGGATTAGTAAAATGTCAAACAATCTTAAGCCATTTTACTAAGAAGATATATATCCTACTGAACCAGCTGATCTCTCTGTGTACTCTATTTTCATAAAACAATTACACATATAAATCACAGGTTAAGTCTTGGCTAATGCTGGTTACAAGCTAACTGATACTACACACATTCAGTTTAACCCATAATATGGTGCCTATTGCAACAACATACACACAGTGTAGCCCATACTATGACACCTATTGCTGCAACATGCACACAGTGTAACCCATACTATGACACCTATGGCTTCAACATACACACAGTGTTGCCTGTACTATGGCACTTATTGCTGCAACGTACATACAGACTAACCCATATTATGGCACTCATTGATGCTGCAACATACACACGGTGTAGCCCGTACTATGGCACCTATTGCTGCGAAATACACACAGTGTAGCCTGTACTATGGCACCTATTGCTGCAACATACATACAGCATAGCCCATACTGTGGCACTTATTGCTGCAACAAACATTGTAGACCATACTATGTATGGCACCTATTGCTGCAACATACACATAGTGTAGCACATACTATGGCATCTATTGCTACAACATGCACACATTGTAACCCATACTATGGCACCTATTACTGCAGAATACACACAATGTAGCCCATACCTTGGCACCTATTGCTGCAACATGCACACAGTGTAACCCATCCTATGGCACCTATTGCTGCAACGTACACACAGTGTAGCCCATACCATGGCACCTATTGTTGCAACATACACTCACTGTAGCCTGTACTATGCCACCTATTGTTGCAACATACACACAGTGTAGCCTGTACCATGGCACCTATTGTTGCAACATACACAGTGTAGCCAGTATTATGGCACCTATTGTCGCAACATGCACACAGTGTAGCCCGTACCATGGCACCTATTGCTGCAACATACACAGTGTAGCCTGTACCATGGCACCTATTGCTGCAACATACACAGTGTTGCCCATACCATAGCACCTATTGCTGCAACATACATACAGTGTAGGCTGTACCATTGCACCTATTGCTGCAATGTACACACAGTGTAGCCCATACCATAGCACCTACTGCTGCAACATACACACAATGTAGCTCATACCATGGCACCTACTGCTACAACATAAATATAGTGTAGCCTGTGCCATGGCAGCTATTGCTGCAACGTACACAATGTAGCCTGTACCATGGCACCTATTGTTGCAACATACACAGTTTAGCCCATACCATGGCACCTATTGCTGCAACATACATGATATGAAAGACTTTTGTCTTGGGAGACAACCTTGAGCCAATAATAACTTGTGTAGACCGACTAACACACTAGCTTTTCCCAAGAGACAACATATCTCTGGTTTTCATTGGAATTCTCTCGGAGGTCTGTCTTCTCAGCAATTAGTATTATGCTACTCTTATCATACAATCCCATGTATTGTAGCTGAAAAATATATCACAATATTCTATATATAAACAGTTCCCCCCAAATGTGTGAGATTGTTACTTTCTTTAGTGACTGTTTAGCTGTCAACAACACAAGTAACTTAACAATTTGACACAATTCTTATAACTTAGAGACTTACAAATGGTCAACAGTCTATAAATGTCATTTTTTGTAACTCAAAACTTCAGGTATTACTTTAATCACAATCAAACATTTCCCATTAGAGTGTGTGGTAAACTTCCAGAAACTGACAATTTTTCCAGGAAGTAAGCTAGGTAATACAACTTGTTGAGATTTATAGAGGTGCGAGCACATGTTGCCTGCCTTATGCCAACAATAATATGATGTGGACACCAAACCTATTACCTTCCTCTTGAAGTCTGACATAATTTGTGCCACAGGCCAATGAAAACTTCAACTTTGCTCTTTGCCAATCATGTCTTTCCTAGGTCCATACTCTGCCCCAACCTGTCTCAGTGATTGTTTGTCACGAATTGATCTCAGGTTTCACATGCAACTTTAACCATTAAGTTAATGTTACTTCTTGTAATGACAATTTTAACACTGCTTTTTGATTGCTAGTTACGTAATATTCTTGTATTTAACTAATATGCAAGATAATAATTATACTGTAATTACAGTGAATTTAAGTTATTTTTCCAGAATCCTGTATAATGAATCATATAACAATTCCTTATTATTAATAAATTCCCAAACTGTAGTAGTGCACATATATATTTAATGAGAAAATTATTGAACGTGACAACCCCGCAGATCAATAATTTATGTATTTTTTTCAGATATTACTTTCTTGAAACAAGTATTTTTTGTATGAAAAGTTCTTTGTACTGATACAGCAAACCAATAGTGGCAGCAGCCTGCCGCACAGCCCAGCCACAACCTGACCTCCTAGCATGATATTATGATAGAAACTTGTTGAAAAAAACCATGTCATGAAGAAGTTCTTTAGTCTAAGATGCTGGAGCAGAGCAATGGGATAAGGATGTGTCAAATGTAGACGGCAGACACAAGTGAATGGTTATATAATGGTTGAGAATATTGTAGAGATGTGACTCAACCAGAATTGAAAGTCCTCCTTGTACAGTACTAAATGGTGATTGTATTGGTAACTGGAAGGGTGGTGCTAGGTGAAGGGTGCCCCACACTGGTGAACAGGATGCTGGTGTTGGGTTAAGGGTGCCCCACACTGGTGAACGGGATGCTGGTACTAGTTGAAGGATACCCCACACCAGTGAACGGGAGGCTGATGCTGGTTGAAGGGTGCCCCACACTGGTGAACGGGAGGCTGGTGCTGGTTGAAGGGTGCCTCACACTGGTGAACGGGAGGCTGGTGCTGGTTGAAGGGTGCCTCACACTGGTGAACGGGATGCTGGTGCTGGGTGAAGGGTGCCCCACACTGATGAATGGGAGGCTGGTGCTGGCTGAAGGGTGCCCCACACTGGTGAACGGGAGGCTGGTGCTGGCTGAAGGGTGCCCCACACTGGTGAACGGGAGGCTGGTGCTGGTTGAAGGGTGCCTCACACTGGTGAACGGGATGCTGGTGCTGGCTGAAGGATGCCCCACACTGGTGAGTGGGATGCTGGTGCTGGTTGAAGGGTGCCCCACACTGGTAAATGGGATGCTGGTGAAGGATGCCCCACGCTGGTGAACGGGAGGCTGGTGCTGGGTGAAGGGTGCCCCACACTGGTGAATGGGAGGCTGGTGAAGGGTGCCTCACACTGGTGAATGGGAGACTGGTGCTGGGTGAAGGGTGCCCCACACTGGTGAATGGGAGGCTGGTGCTGGTTGAAGGGTGCCCCACACTGGTGAATGGGAGACTGGTGCTGAGTGAAGGGTGTCCCACATTGGTGAATGGGAGGCTGGTGCTGGTAGAAGGGTGCCCTACACTGGTGAATGGGATGCTGGTGCTGCTTTAAGGGTACCCCACACTGGTGACCGGGCGGCTGGTGCTAGTTTAAGGGTGCTCTACACTGGTGAACGGGATGCTGGTGCTGGTGAAGGATGCCCCACGCTGGTGAACGAGATGCTGGTGCTGGTTGAAGGTTGCCCCACACTGGTGAATGGGATGCTGGTGCTGGGTGAAGGGTGCCCCACACTGTGAATGGGATGCTGGTCCTGGGTGAAGGGTGCCCCACACTGGTGAGTGGTATGCTGGTGCTGGTTGAAGGGTGCCTCACACTGGTAAACGGGATGCTAGTACTGAGTGAAGGGTGCCCCACACTGGTGAATTGGATGCTGGTGCTGGTTGAAGGGTGCCCCACACTGGTGAATGGGAGGCTGGTGCTGGGTGAAGAGTGCCCCACACTGGTGAATGGGATGCTGGTGCTGGGTGAAGGGTGCCCCACACTGGTGAGTGGGATGCTAGGGTTGGTTGAAGGGTGCCCCACACTGGTGAATGGGATGCTGGTGCTGGTTGAAGGGTGCCCCACACTGGTGAATGGGATGCTGGTGCTGGGTGAAGGGTGCCCCACGCTGGTGAACGGGAGGCTGGTTCTGGGTGAAGGGTGCCCCACACTGGTGAACGGGAGGCTGGTGCTGGTTGAAGGGTGCCCCACACTGGTGAATGGGATGCTGGTGCTGGGTGAAGGGTGCCTCACGCTGGTAAACGGATGGCTGGTGCTGGTTGAAGGGTGCCCCACACTGGTGAACGGGAGGCTGGTGCTGGGTGAAGGGTGCCCCACACTGGTGAACGGGAGGCTGGTGCTGGGTGAAGGGTGCCCCACACTGGTGAGTGGGATGCTGGTGCTGGTTGAAGGGTGCCTCACACTGGTGAACGGGATGCTAGTACTGAGTGAAGGGTGCCCCACACTGGTGAGTGGGATGCTGGTGCTGGGTGAAGGGTGCCTCATGCTGGTGAACAGGAGGCTGGTTCTGGGTGAAGGGTGCCCCACACTGGTGAATGGGAAGTTGGTGAATGCTGCCTCACACTGGTGAATGGGAGACTGGTGCTGGTTGAAGGGTGCCCCACACTGTTGAACAGGAGGCTGGTGCTGGTTGAAGGGTGCCTCACACTGGTGAATGGGAGGCTGGTGCTGAGTGAAGGGTGCCCCACATTGGTGAACGGGATGCTGGTGCTGGGTGAAGGGTGCCCCACACTGGTGAACTGGATGCTGGTGCTGAGTGAAGGATGCCCCACACTGGGGAATTGGATGCTGGTGCTGGTTGAAGGGTGCTCCACACTGGTGAATGGGATGCTGGTGCTGGGTGAAGGGTGCCCCACACTACTGAACAGGATGCTGGTGCTGGGTGAAGGGTACCCCACACTGGTGAACGGGAGGCTGGTGCTGTTTGAAGGGTGCCCCACACTGGTGAACGGGAGGCTGATGCTGGTTGAAGGGTGCCCCGCACTTTTAACCGGGAGGCTGGTGCTGGGTGAAGGGTGCCCCACACTGGTGAACTGGAGGCTGGTGCTGGGTGAAGGGTGCCCCACACTGGTGAACGGGAGGCTGGTGAAGGGTGCCCCACACTGGTAACCGGGAGGCTGGTGCTGGGTGAAGGCTGCCCCACTCTGGTGAACGGGAGGCTGGGAAGGGAAAATTTGGTCCAAGTACCGATGCAATACTGGGGAGTGTCAGCCTTGCCACATAAACTTGCTCCACATACAAGAAGGTGGAATCAAACCTCATGAACTAAATCATGGAACGAGACTAACGAGAGAGTTTGCTGTAAATAACACCAAAATCATTATTATAGATGCAGTGATCACAGGAGACTATACATATTAGAAATCATTCACATTAAGGAGAAAGCACCTGTCATCAGCATCCAGACAAACATGACCACCACCATACAGCTCTTTGATGGCCCACCAATAGGACTTAGACCTAATGCCGTTTCAGAACAGAAGGAACACATCACCGACCCACCACAAGCTACCAAATCCATCATTTTTGGACAGGAGGAACAAGTCACTGACCAACCTGTCCCAGGTTGCAGAGGGCAGAGAGAATCAGACAAGCCTGACCTGACCTTAATGCCACACCCAGACAATAACAGTCTCTCTTGGCCTAACTTAGTGTACTTAGTGATGGGCTGACTATATTCCTACTTCGTGTAAGACTGTTCTGTGTTTTCCTCTTCTGTAAGTTTTAATATTTCTGTATCCATATTTTGTATTTAGGTTGTAGTTCATACTACCCGTCATGGTATTGTTAGTCTATATTGCTTATAGTGCTTTCCCTCATTTTTACGTTCTTTGTAGTGTGGTTTGTCTCTTATATACATTTTGTTTGCGTTTTACATCTTATATCCAACTTCTGTGATGCACTTTTTGTCTTTTTTGTAGATTCCCAATAATGCCTCCATGAAGACGAAAACTTGATTGAAATAAAATGGATAATTTTGCACAATTGGTGTTTGAGCACCCACCTAATGGTAGAACAGTATTGAGAAAATTAGACAAAATGAAAATGAATATGATTATTTGTGGTCATCGGCAACTCAAGAGTGTGCCATTTTGATAACTGCTTCTTTCCCTACACGTTGAAGCTTTGGAACTCTCTACCATCTCATGTCTTTCCCAACAACTATGATCTGGCTCATTTCAAGAGACAGGTCTTTCACTTTCTCAAAAATTCATAAATACCTTCCCTGTTTTTTTCCCCCTTTCTCAGTTCTCTATTTCAATTAGGGCCTGGCCTTGATGTGCAATTTTGTCCTTGACTGGAGCCTTCAACATAAAAAAAAAAATAAATATGCTGCCATATATATATATTATCCTTGAAACAGGGGAGAAAGAATACTTCCCACGTATTCCCTGCATGTCGTAAAAGGCGACTAACAGGGGAGGGAGTGGGGGGCTGGAAATCCTCCTCTCCTGTTCTTACTTTTCCAAAAGAAGGAACAGAGAAGGGGGCCAAGTGAGGATTTTCCCTCTAAGACTCAATCCTATGTTCATAATGCTACCTTGCTAATGTGGGAAATGGCAAATATGATTAAATATA
>JAYMFT010309911.1:0-10133 GCA_038088735.1 Panulirus argus | reverse complement strand
AGGTGTGTTTATGTTGGAGTAAGCACAAACACCACCTTTGAATCGGAAACGTGAGTGGAGATTATAGTTAGATATGATAAAGGGACTAGTGAGAACATCCTTAGACAACTGTGTCTCAGACAAAAGTAGAATATTAGGAGAGGTACCAGATAGATGATGTTCAGCTGAGGAGAGGTTACTAGAGAGACCACGAATGGTGGTGTACTGAAAATAAAAAGAGGAAGGTTTCACAGAGAGGGAAAATTCATGGGAGGGGCCAGTACTACTGCTGCTAGAGCCCTCCCTCTCATTACAAGCCTTAGTAAATCTTAAACAATATTTCAACCCCAGATTCGTATTTAGTGTGTAAAATAGTCTATATACTGAGGTGTACAAGGAAATCTATTTCCCTGAGAAAAATACCAAAAATTGCAGGTATTTGATAGTTCAGGGTATCTATTACCCCCCAAAAAAAAAATTTTTTTTTTTAAAAATTGAAATATAATGAAACTCTTCTATACTTGAAATAATCACAGAAAAAGTCTCAAAATGCTTTCCCTCACCGATAGATACAAAACGAATACGAAGCGAATTATCAAAAAATCTTTGAAAAATCCTATCTTTCTAATACTTAATTACAAGCCTTAATGAATCTTAAACAATATTTCAAACCCATGTAGAGCTAAAGCCTCTCTGTAAAGGAAGATTGTTATTGTGCTACTTTACCCATTTTTGATCTAATAGGAATTTTCTGCTCTAACATACAGTTAGAATTCGTCGAAATACAAACTGTTAACTAGGGGGATATACCTTTAATCCCTGACAAGCCCCAGAGCAATTACCAGGAATAGTGGTTTGAGGCAACAACTGGTGTCAGCCGGATGGATGACCTTTCTTCTGTCACACAAACTTTGACCAGCAATTAATTGAGTCTGGGTTTTGTCTGAGTTTATGGTTGTTGGTCACATGAGCGAATGCTGGCGGAAAACTTATATCCTCCAGCACCATTGGACGTGAGGCGGCTGAGCATTGAAGTGTATTCGCGTCGACCTACAGCACGCCCACACTACCCAACCATCCTACACCATGCCCACACTACCCCCAACGCCCCACCTCACGCCCACACCACCCCATCGCCCACTCCCATGGCGCCCTGTACGATGATGTGTTTGTCAACATGCCTAAAGTCACTGTTGCGCACACGCCATGTGTAATGGAAGGTCTCACCAGCAGTAGTCATCTCACACTTTCCTTTCGGTATGAACCCAGAAAATATTACAAAAAAAATGTGTAGGTGTGCGATCACCTGATGTGCTGTACGGGGAGGGAGCCGTACACTCGAGGGGCTCTGTCTCTTCAAATTCTTCTACTGTCATACAACTTTTTAAACTTTATGTTGCCCGTATTCGTTATCTCATAACTAAGTTTATTTCAGTCGTCCATTACTGTTACACTGAAAATATATTACATATCTTTTCTAAGCTTAATTTCATACTATGGTATCGTTCCAAGCACTCTTCATTAAGTCGTTAAGCGGATCTAAAAGCTATAAGGTGGGCAACTCTGTGCATTTTCTCTAGTCTTTCCCTGTAACTCAGCTCTCTTAATTCCCGTATCATCTTTGTTGCCCATCTCTGGACCTTCTCTACCGGTTCTTTGTACTACTTTAGGTGCGATAACCAAACAATTTTTTTTTTATGTTGAAGGCTCCAGTCACGGATAAAGTCCACATGAAGGCCGGGCCCTAATTGAAATATAGAGAGACTTGAGAAAGGGGGAAAAAAGCCAGGGAGGTATTTGCAAATTTTTGAGAAAGTGAAAAGCTGTTTAACGCAGGGTGCGAAAAGCTTTCTGAATATTTTCTTATCCACGTTCTTGAATGTTGTTCTAATATTCACCAGCAAACAGTTTGTCTCTTTTACTGTTATCCACATGTTGGACTCTGACGACAAGTTAGGGGCGATGACAACTCCCAGATCCTTTCCACCAACAGGTTCTTGCCGCTTATTCCTGCAAGACAATATTCACACTGAGGCCATCTCTCACCGTATCCCATCCGCAACACTTCTGGATCTATTCGGCTGAATTTCCTTCGGAGATTGTTTAGGTCCCTTTGTAGTTGGTTGCCGTCCCCCGCACTTTTCATGTCCGTCACGATTTTGGCATCATCCGCAAACATATTCAGGTTAGAGTCTAATCCTTATTGTAAGTCATCTGCATAGATCAAGAAGAGCAATGGTTCCAGAATAAACTCTTATGGCACGCCACTAATGACCTCATTTTAAGGTTCCTTTGACATGCGTCCTTGGTTGTTCTCCATTAAGACGATCTCTTGTCCATCGAAGTAGCTTACGCCTTACTCCTTCATGAGTCATTACCTATTTGTACTGTACAGAGAGGGAATTCTACACTGGTGGGGCTCCAGCTTTTGACCCACCTCTATCATCATACAACTCTTTAAACTTATTTATATCGTCCGCATTTATTATTTCCTCATTCATTTCGTTCTATTCCCGCACAGCCATCGTACCATAAAGTACATCTTTACATCCTTTATAACAAGTTTCTTCTCTAATTTTGCTATGTCCTCTGTTTGCTCTAACCCTACGTCTGGCGCAGAACTGTTCAGTATCTACTTCATCAGAATGAATTTAAAACTTGAAGGTTGTGATCACATAACCCCTCACTCTTCTCTCGTCCACGATGTGTGTGTGTGTGTGTGTAAGCGCAGGGTCTATGAGCCACATGGAGGGGAACCCAGCTTGAGCGGACCATCACATTATCCCGAGCCAGCGGAGCGAGGATGGCCCTCCGGCCATAGCCTCCGTCGGCACAAAAGGAAGTAATTTAGGTGGTGGTGGTGAGTGATGGCATCGGCTGGCAGGTTGAGCGGCAGGATCCCGTGTCTCCCACCTCCCACAATCCCCAGAAAATATTTAATTGAAGAACTGCGACACCGAAACACTCTTGCTGCTCTGGCTTCATATCTCACAGCCTTTGTATTTCCACTCCGCCGGCGCCGCTAAAATGCGACACATTTATACCATTAACCTGAATCAATATATCGTAGAGCAAGAGAGAGATATTCCTGGCAAGAATGACTCCCTCCGTAGAGTCACTGTTCACTTTCATCTTCTGTATACAGATGCGAGTCACACAACACTTGAGTCACACTAGTAGTGACACTTGGGCCTGTTTATACCTGGCGTTTTGTTGAGACTCTCCTGTTACGGAAGGTTCATTCTCTTTTCAGCAGGGTACTCTCCGAAACCTGCCGTGGCAACACGCTATCTCAAAGTTCTTAAACTTTATATTCCGAGTTACGTCAGACTCTGCTCGGCTCCTTGCTGCTTATATCTTCAAAATGCTAATGTGATGTGTCAAGTGGAGAGCATTACCCTACCGACTGCAAGACACGTACCAAGGATGAAACACAAGAAAATTTATATAATCTTCGTCGTCTTTAGTGGGAGGTGTTTTTTCCCTTCTTGCTTGTCACTCAGCCATGAGCTTACACTAATTACTGAAACTTAAACTCTGCAGGAAATACGGAAGCGTCTGAAGTTTATTCTCAGTTTTCTCGAGAGTGGATTTTCCTCGTGTGTTAAGTTAAGCAGGATAGTGTAGCAGGATTTACTCTGGTAACCCTGAGGCACAAACACTTTTTAACGCACAATAAATCTGGCATCTCATATTGTGGGCGTCTCAGGCAATTCTTGGTAATTCCTCTCAGAGGCCTTATGTTCCTCCTCCTGGAAATATTCAGGTGTTGCAGACCTTCCAGATCCACGATACCACTGGCCAGAATCACAGTGTTTACAGTCACAACTGTGCTGTGTTGTATCCCTGTCTCGTCACGTTCCACCGGCCAGCCACACTCAGGCTCTTCTCTTCCCCTTCACAATAATCATAAACTGATTATTCTATTCCAGGGGTCGGCAACCTTTGGCACTCTGCGTGCCAGACTTGGCACGCAGAGTGCTTGCCTATGGCACGCCACGTGATTTGAAGGAGCAAAGAAAAAAAGTTAAACAAAGTAATGAGAGAGAGAGAGAGAGAGAGAAAGAGAGAGAGAGAGAGAGAGAAAATGTGCATTGTACATCCTTTTCATAGGCTATATTGTGCTGAAAAGATAACACCTGGCACGCAAGGTAGTAAAAAAAGATGGCATTAATTATAAACTGGCACACTATGTTCTATTCGTTGGTTACAGTGAATAGATGGAAAAGTTACATTGTTGACCTTCATAAACATACATGGTGTGTATACCCTGTTAGCTAAGTATTAATGAGCAACAGTATCACACGTATACATAGTATGCATACCCTGTTAAAAAGCTTTTTCCATTAATGAACTACACCACACGGCTCTTTTGTGATGAACATACTTTAGCAATGTTAATCTTGTTTGTCTGGTTATCAACAAAATATCCACACGCCACAGAGAAAAAATAGAGAGGCCTTTGAGTCTAAATTCCGTATATGATGACGTTTTTGGTACTAAGTAATCGAAAGGTGTGTGTGTGTGTGTGTGTGTGTGTGTGTGTGTGTGTGTGTGTATTCTTTAACTGCTACAAATATATTTCTTCCTCGTCTCCTTGAAAATATATACAAACGCTCCTAAATAACGACAATAACACTCAAACAACGTCCAGCAAAACTTAATTTCAGCTTGGCAATAACACCAGCCTATAATTCCCCGACCGCCTGGTGCACATGAGTCAAGGCTAACCTGGTTATACCTCGTGCAGTAGCAGCAGACGCCAGTTTTTGCCAGTTCTCCTCCGCTGCCGGTCCTGCTGCTGTTGGTACCTTTAATTAGTTACTGTGTTGCAAGATGCCGCTGGGGGGGCCGGGTCAGACCCCGTACCTCCTCACACCTGGCCTTGTGCAACGCCTGTGCTTTGTGAGGTGCAACTTAAGCGGTACAACGATGGCGTGCTTATCATTATCGCTGGTCACGAAATCTGTAGCGTTAGCCTCGGACGCGACGAAATGATCGACCAGGCGTCTGTAACGCTGGCTCACGTCACGATGAACAGCATTTCAAAACAACTGCGTTGTGACCTAGTGACACATTGCGAGTGTCTGACAGTAGAGAACAAATACTAAGGTCACAACCACTACCAAGTGCTATTTATACTACGGTCATGACATCACAAACATCCTCTCTAATCTAAGAAATTACAACCACACTACACAGTCTACCACACTACACGGTCTACCACACTTCACGGTCTACCACACTACACAGTATTTGACCTACAGCCAAATTATCATCAGTACTAAAGCTTGTTGTTTGCCGGGAGGAATTAAATTCCCGTGACAGAGTTAGATTAGCGAGTTATTTCAGAGCGAATATCTGTCGTACACCCAATGATTAGAAAATATCCACAGGTCAGGGCCATCTGTCAAAAGTGTCACAATGTAATTACCTGTTTGTACTGTACGGGGAGGGATCCCTACACCCCTGGAACCCATCTTAAACTTTCTCCACTGTCATATAATTTCTTAATCATGCAACGCATACTGTCAGCATTCACAGTTTCATCACTCAGCTTAATCCATTCATCCATTTCTCCCATACTACAGCTCATTACTACAGAGTGGAGTACAGAGGCGAGCTACCAAGATCATTCCCGGCCTGACAAACGAATCCCATAACAGTCGACTAAACGGGTTACATTTATTTAGCTTAGAAAAGCTAAAGTTAAGAGGTGATCTAATAAAATTATTCACAATCATTAAAGGATTGTATAGCATCGATGTAACGAGCTACTTAAGGAGGATTCGTCTTATATCACTCGTAGTAATGTATACAAATTCGTGGGCAAACGTTTTACCTCGACTGAGGCGAAATACATTTTCTTCAACAGAATTGTTTACACACGGAATGATTTACCAATCGGAGTAACCGAAAGCAGTACCGTAGATACGTTCAAGCACAGATTTAATAAATGTTTAGCTTCAAATCCTCGACTGACACTATTTATAGGATAAATTTACAGGCCGTCCTTTTTGAAAAATGTGTTTGTCATTCTGCTCCCAACACGAGTCTCTCTTCTCTTCCGCTATCACTAACAGCCTCGTTAGGATCCAATGGTCTGTTACTCTTTGATTTCACTTGTAATAAATCGTTTCGTAATACAGCTTCTGCCTTTTCTATTTTCGCATCTTTCGATATGCGTTTAATTCCTGTGTGTGTGTGTGTGTGTGTGAATATAAGTGAATGTTTCTGAAGGCGCATGTGACAAAATACACTTTTATGATTGTTACGTATGTGTCATGTGTCGATGTTCACTGACTGCACGAATTTATATGTACACATATGTGTATGCAATGTGCACATGGACGAAGTATGTCTGTGTGTACTTCTTTGTAAGTAAATACGGCCACAAAAGAAAAGTACC
The DNA here is from genome assembly GCA_038088735.1 of Panulirus argus. Taxonomy (NCBI): domain Eukaryota; kingdom Metazoa; phylum Arthropoda; class Malacostraca; order Decapoda; family Palinuridae; genus Panulirus; species Panulirus argus. The sequence continues at coordinate 3,745 of JAYMFT010309911.1, read as the reverse complement.
ATTCTATTTACACATCCGTGCCACGTGTGGGGTGAATGACTGATCCAGTGCGCCAGCGGTCAGTAGTTCAGTGGTTGCCCCGCCCACAGGCACTGCGAGGGGGACGTGTGTTGCAGGTGACGCTCTAGGCTGAGACGAGACGGGTTTGCCCTCTGGGATTCGGCGCTACTCGCCTCCTCATTACCAGGGCACGTCTCTTGGGCAGGATACCGTGACATTTGACCTGATTCTTAACTCAGGTCAAAGACGTCATACACAAGGGTCGCGCCGTCGTTGTCAAGGGGTTAAACACCTATAACTTGCTCTGATGACTGTGGTCTGCAAAACGGGTCATTAAGTAATAATTTGCATACTCGCCCACTTCAGCAGTAAGACTGTGTAACTCTACCGTCTCGTCATCTCCCAGAATCCTGTAATCATTCCTCATGCAACAGGCAGACCTATCATCTCTCGAACAACGGATAACATGTAATTTCTCATTTTTCCCAACGCGTAGGAATTTCATCTGGTCTCCAGTGCCCAGAATCTCTCTCTCTCTCTCTCTCTCTCTCTCTCTCTCTCTCTCTCTCTCTCTATCTATCTATCTATCTATCTATTTATCTTTCTATCTGTCTAGCTAACTGTCTATCTATCTATCTATCTATATGTCTATCTATCTATCTAGCTATCTGTCTATCTATATGTTTGTCTATCTATCTATGTCTGTCTATCCATCTTTCTATTCATTTGTCTATCTATCCATCTTTATATTCATCTGTCTACCTATCTATCTGTCTACCAGCTTGTCTATCTGCCTATCACTCTATATTTCCGTATAACCTGTTGGGTGCCGCTCCCATCGGCCGCCCTACCCCAGACCCCACTTGGGTCCTCACATCCTCCTCTCCCCTGCAGCTCCCTCAGCTGCTGCTGCTATTCTTCAGAGCGGATCTTTCACACCATCGCTTCGTTTTGTTTTCGGCCCTCCTTGGTGGTCTCCTTCCCTCATCGTGATGTCCACTCTATGTGAACTTCTAGGGTAACTTGACTGGTCCACTCTCGGCACGTGTTATTTCCACAGTATTTCAGTTTTTCTCCACACTTTGTAACTCAGAAGATACATTCGTATCTTCTATTTTTTCATTTATTTTTCTGTCAGGTGGGATTACTCCTGTCTTAATACCTGGACTTCTGATGTTCGATTTGGCCTCTTTATTGGTGGGCGGGTCTCTAGTCTATATGTTGATTTGCTCAGGCTTCTGGTCCATATGATGTTGCTGGTCAACTATCTCAGGTGTAGAAAGTGAATCTGTTCGACTCATCAGCTTTGTCGGAGATCATTTTCTCGAACAAACCGTCACCGAGCCGACGAGGGAAGCCAATATACTTGATTTGCTTCTCGTATCCCAGGAGTTCTTAGTAACTACTGCCCATGTTGGAGGACGTCTAGGCGCTTATGACCATAGCATGGTTAGGTTCGATGTAATCATCAAACCTACTCCCCTAAAACAAGTGTTATTACCCTTCACTTTAAGAGAGCGGGTTTTAATGTGTTTATTTGTTGCATTACGCATAAAAGAGTCTCATCCTTGTTGGTTCATGCCCAGAGGAATTATGGGCCAGTTTTAAGCGTAAGTATATGTACCAAAACACATTCGCTTTCATGCACGACACAAACAATAAAACCAACAATAGACCTTAACAGTACTCCTCAGATATCGCAAGAGCTATACGGCACAGAAATATACTCTTCAAACATAAGAAATCAGACAGTGACCCAATTATTGCACGCAATATAACACAGTTAGGAGAGACGTGAAAAGACTTATCAAGCAAGCCATGGGAAAGTATGAAGTGAGTATTGCAAGCGATAGTACTATAGATCCTAAAATATTTCATACACATATCAACAATAAGAAACATGTAAAGAGTGGGATAAGACCTTTAGTAAACGAAGATGGGGAACTCATTGTGGGTGATGAAAGCATGGCAACAACCCTGAACGAGTTGTTTTTACACTGGAAAGTAGCGACACGAATTTTGAGAAAAGGATGAATAGGACTCACCAGAATTTACCGTCACAGTTAGAGAAGTACTAACACATATAGATAACGTGAAGACTAATAGAAGTCCAGGTCCTGATATTTTCAATCCACGAGTGATTAGAAACGTCAAACACGAAATTACCAAACCGTTAACCTACATTCAATAAATCTCTCCAGGATGGAATAGTCCCGCTGGACTGGAGACTGGCAGACGTCACTCCTGTACTCAAAAAGGATACTTGAAATGCCTGGCAATTACCGTCCTATCAGCCTCACACCAATTATTTGTAAACCTCTGGAGTCGATTATTAGAGATTAAATCGTAGCCTACCTGAAACAACACAGTCTGATCAATAATACACAGCACCGTTTTAAATAGCACGGATCACGCCTTGCAGATCTCCTTGGATTTTATCGTTCACTACAAGACAAAAGCAATGGATATCATATTTCTGAACTACCAGAAAGCATTCGACAAAGTTATCCACGATGAATTGCTGCATAAAGTCTGGGACTTTGGGATTACTTGTTACATAGGAAACTACATAGAGGCCTGCAGGTCACGTGATAGGAAGCAGAGAGTCGTAATGAATGGGGAATCATTACCGTGGTCACCCGTCACTAGTGCAGTCCCAGGGATCCGTACTTGGTTCGGCCTGCACTTTTCATCATTTATATTGACGATATTGACGTAGGGCTGCATAACTTAGTGTCTAAATTTGCAGATGACACAAAGGTCGGCAATGCCATATTAACTGAAGGAGATAGGCTAAGATTACAAAAGGATGTATACATTATCACAGAATGGTCTAGAAAATGGCAAATGCCATTTAACGTCAATAAATGTCAGATGTTACAAGTAGAAAACCTCAATGAATAACTCAGTTATGAATTAATGGTCCACAAGATAGGGACACCCCTAGTGTGAGAGATCTTGGGGTCACTCTTTTCAGTAACATGAAATTCTCCCAGCATTGCAATGAAGCTGCCAAGAAAGCAAATAGGATGTTAAGATGTGTCAGCAGAAAACAAGCATTGATATTGCCATTATACCTAAGTCTAGTTAGACCACACCTCGAATTAGCAATACAGTTCTGAGACCCCCAACTTAAGCAAAGATATTCTTGCACTGGAAACAGAGCAGTGAGGAGCAACTGAATTGATTCCTTCCTTGTGTAACAAGCCATATGAGAACAGATTACGGGAATTACACTTGTTCTCTCTAAGCAAGAGGCGTCTCTGAGGCAAGCTGATGAAATGTTTTAGAATACTTAAAGGATTCAACAACAACACTCCTAAAGTTTTCAAAATTAAGTTTGATCATCTCCTGTCACTCTCCGGTATTGAATGATTAATTTGATCAGTCATCAAAATGCAGTGGTATGTTGTGTTACCTTCTCAACCAGTGATCTCTCCCTGGCCATGTTGCGTAACATATCAACATTGATTAGCCTATGTCACCTGCTTTAAGACAGCAAGAAGGAATAAGCGTATCATTCTTCAACAAAAGGAGAAATATAAACATGGAGCTATAGTTCATCCTAGTCATTGCCTTCATAACAAAAAGTGAGATGCATGTCGCTGGTAATGGCATGAATGACATACTCATGCTCATTTAACCTTATGAAAATTTCCTTCGTTTTAACTCTTAAATGCGATTCTTTCCATCTGCTTTTCTGTTCGGCTTGTTGGCAGTGGGAGTTAGGGAGTGTATATATATA
>JAYMFT010309900.1:0-10133 GCA_038088735.1 Panulirus argus | reverse complement strand
AAAAAAAAAAAAAAAAAAAAAAAATATATATATATATATATATATATATATATATATATATATATATATATTCATTTTTCCTTTCAGAAGAAGAAAAGAATAAAAGGATTATTACCATTATAAAGTTTATTTGCATTCGGTATAACTCAAGGGCGCAATCTCCCCCTTGGACACGTCCTGTACTATAGGCATGGGGCACACCCCCCCCCCCCAAACACGCATCACTTCGCTCTAGCACTAAAACTAACTCATCAGTTACGAACAAATTTTAATTGGGGTCTGGACACTGCAATTCACGCATGCATGATCCACTTGCACAGGACTTGTCACAAGCCTGTGGGGAGAGAGAGAGAGAGGTCAACGCTTTAAAAGCACACCACAGACAGAGGACACAACAGCTAGGGTGTCTAACCATGCCACAGACTGTACCAGAGACCTCAGCAGCTGTAGCCAAGGAGACCAACGGTTACCGGTGAAGACCAAGTAGCCGAAGCCTAGTATTACCTTAGCGCCTGCAATAACCTAGGTCATGTTTTCAGAGGTGATTTTACATTCAGAGCTCCATTAATGATACGGAACTAATCGCAGGGTATAACTGCATTAATATCCAAGCAACTAGGATCAATTGTCAACTGGTGCTGAACCATGAATATCTAATTACATCCTCTGATCACTCTGCACACAAGGAGTGAACTGGCGACTTCGCCTCAGATCAGTGAACGAGCCTGTCTTGTCTCGGTTCTCATTTCAGAACAGAAGGAAACTTATAAGGGAAAGAACAAGGTCCTAGGGAGACACTCAGGTTTCTCCGTTAACCAGAGTCCACACGTAAGATGTTCCAGAATAAACTGCTTTGTACGCAGTAACTTAATTTTGCGTGTCACATTCTAAAACTCTCAGGACAGTTTCATCTTTTCTTGGTAGTCCGGCGACTAACTTAAACATTATGTACATATTTCTTTAACAAAATGTTGCATTGCAAAATCCAATCATGAACGATAAATAAATGCAAGAGACGGACTATTAACAATCATCATGATTGAACAAATTAGAATGAAACAAAAAGATGCATACAAGTGATATAAAATCAGCATCAGTTTGGTTACAGTTACATTCTAAATATCCTCACGATTAGGAACATTACACTCTACATAAATTAGTTTTCTGCCTCTGCGTGAAACAAAGTTTAGAATAGAGGCTTTTTAGAATGAAAACCGAAATTAGAGTCCAAACTATAGACAGTGTATACAAAGAAGGGAGTAAAGCAAAAAACTGTTCCAGCTCACACACACACACACACCAAGCAGTTTCAACTGTGTATCCAAATCCTTTCGAAATGTATTTGATCAACATAATTAATCCAACCAACTCTGATCTAATCCAGCCCAAATTAACTCAACGCAATCTCAACACAGGTCCACCATCGGGCCCAACCACTGTAATCGAAAGTAATCCTCTTGGGACGGTGGCCGTATTAAACAATCATCAATAATTCACGACGATATTAACGGTTAATAAAATCAAAAACCCAAGAGCGAATGTCTACCTCCCAACACATTGGCTGAAATTAAATGGAGGAACATCACGAACTACCACTAATTGTTAGTACAAATCCAAGGCTCACGTCTGTATTATCGTTTATGCATGCAAAGTTTTTTTCTTTACTGTGATCGTAAAATACACGTCTCATGGTTATATGGAAAACTCTGAACACAGACTCAAAGGAACACAGGAAATAGTATGAAGGATGAGCTATTAGCGAGACAGGGAAACACTCAAAAATATCGATACATATGCAAAAATCAAGTGATAGCCTCAAGAACACAACTGGACAAAGGCTCAGATGATAGAAAGATGAATGAAATACTGTACTACTGAATCTGTCGCATTGAATCAATGTTCACCGACCCAAAAAATTAACCAAAGATGAATGCTAAAAAAAAAATCGTCGTTACTAGCAATGCACTATATTACACATAAATGATATTTCACAACGCCACAGGACTTCGTTAGGGGCAAGTGACGCTATACTCATGTATGTACCCATGTGCTTTGAACCAGGACCGGATATTTGGAACTCAGTCTTTCGAAAGAAATGAACATCATTATTACTAGCCCTAACAATTAATTCTTTGGAAGTTAATATACAAAACTACACAATGTCTCAAAGTGATCCACACAGCATCACACCACAAACGGAAGCAAAGCAGTTCCAAAACATAAGGTGTATATTCATAACACCAGAAAAGGAATCTGCATAATCTAGAGCATCATGGTCTCAGGGAGGGATGATTAAACCTTTCTTAGTTGCTTTGACCATGGGTAAAATGAGGGAGAAACATATGCCTACGAGTCGCAGTCTCCAACAGCCAAAGTGAACAAAGAAGCAACGTAGCAGTCGGGTTCCGACTAGAGCAGTGCGAAACCATGGTAATGTATATGTAAAGCAAGAAAAGGGCTGGGCACAGACCTGGTTATGCACCAGTGCTACGTGGGATAACACCATCACCAGGTCCTGGTTTCAAGTAACCACCATGACCTGGTTTCAACGACTGCACCATCAGTGTGTCCTAGCTCTAACTAGTGCTGCCTAATATCACCATCAATCATCGGCTTCAACTATCGTCACTTAAAATGAACCAAAGATTTATCAACGGCACGTCCTGGCTTTAACACGGGACGTGAAATTTATTATTCATGATTCCAACAAATTCGACACAACGTACATGGCTTCAATTAGAGTGACAAGAGGACTCAAACCAATACGAATGAGCTTCACTTGACTGTATACGGGGTTTACCTCCACCATTTCCCAGCTTTATCTTGGTTCTTTCTGTTTTAACTCCTTTGTCGTGGCTACACCAAGGCTTTCAGAAGACCGACATATCCTAATTACACTCAATTCTCCGTGTGGTTAACCATGAACTACGCACAAACTCTATAACCACAATTACTTTCACAAGATAAAATTTCCCAGCTTTATATCCTAGCTTAACCTAGGCCCTGGCATGGCTCCATCTGGCCATCTTAATGAATCAATATAATTCTGTTGCCAAGCGCATACTGACGCCTTGATTAAATTGACAACAGGATTTAAATATATTCATCAACAAAATAAACAATGAGGATAGGTGGCATGACGTGTGTTTGAGGTCCACGGAATAATTGCACAATGGGTAACACACGGCTCGATTTAATTCATCACGCTGACAGCACCGGCCAAACATGGTTACGAGTCACTAACAACTGCCAAACACGGCTACGAGTCAATAACCTTTGTCGAACATGATTACTGTCATTGATACGAACATGACTTCGAGTAACAAACTGTCGAATAAGCCTACAGCCAGGAGTTATTTACCTTTGTCAAACATGGTTAGGAATCAATGATTACTGTTAAGTAGGGTTATTAGTCAATACCTACCATCAAAACGCCATACGATTAGTCAATTGTTTTTATATATAGTAATGCCACTGACCATTATAGAAGGTGAGTAAGTCACTATGCACTGTGAAACAAATTATACACTGTGAAACATTATTGTTAGTAACATACCAGTCATCAAAAGCGAGTCTCTGACAACTCTCAAACATAGTAACTGAACTGTCAAACATTGTTAAGAGCATTCACCAGGGTACGAATTACTAGCCACTGTTAAAACAAAAGAAAGATGTTCGTTGGAAAATTAGCAGTGTCTGGTCACTGGTACCCTGGCTTTCACCTCAAATGGAGTTGACTTTTGAATATGCATGGAAACAGTTGAGCGTGGTACACCGTGTGTGCTGAATAAGTAAAATGCAGCAACATTTGGACCTCTGTTCTGCATAATCCAGGTAATGTTTTGTCACTCGTAGGGCATAATGGCAACCCCCATGATATGTTGCCTCAGGCTCCACGCTGGATATTCGCTTTTTATTCAATACAAACGTTTGCAATGAGTGTTCGTCCAGGGCAAAATGCATACGAATATGTAAAGCTTAGAGATATTACACCACACTTTTTTTGGGGGGGTTTATTACTTTAGTACAAAAAAAAAAGCCTAACTCCTGATCAAGCAGATTGATGTGCTAAATGATATTAGCTAATATTACGCCCTTGAATTACAATTAAGCTCTCCTAAATTTTTGTGAATACACATCATTATATTGTGCAATACCATGAAGACGAGATATCCTCAGTATCTATACATATTTAGAATGCAGCAAAATTCACATTCCAGTTTTGCTATGTTCCATTACATTTTCAGCGACTTCATAAATCCTAAATGTACAAAGTTGCAAAGAACTTAACTGATAACAATGCAACTTACAGTTAATCGCTTTGGCTCTCTAGGCTTGGCCTCCAGCACGTAACTCTTGATACCTGAACTACACACCTGACGATGTACTTTCCGTAGCTGACATTACACCTGCCCAATCATACCTGGAAAACACACAAAAGCAAAATTGCTAAACTAATGCTGATCAAGACTGAAACTGAGGTAAACGTGACTTACCATTTTTGTTCAAGTGTTACCGATCTAACTTTGTGACATCGGACACTTGTATTTGTTATATGAGCAGCAGGTGATATCCATACCTCAAGTTAATAGAAGGCTAGAAACTGCTTTTCTGTATGAAATACGTGACATATAAACATACAAAAAACAGCAAACCACTCTAGTTTTCTTAAGCGTCTCCATTACATTATCCTTCACACTTAAAAATCCTTGGCGCAAATTAAATTACAAGGCATAATGTTACAATAAAAATATAAGATAATAAATCTGTATTTTTGATAAGCATGAAAACATATCCGAGAAAACAAAACAGCCTCATGTCCTCCGTAAACAGAAACAGTTCAGCATGTTAACATACATATAAATCCTTTGAAGTACACTGAATTTTAGACACGGCAATTAAATATAAGAGTATTGGGATTTCACTTTCCTCACCAAGATTTTGTAACAAATTTCAACATATTTTCATGTGAAAACATATATAATGTAACTTTGGGTCAAAGCATCTGATGTCAAATGAAGAAATGTACATGACACATGTAAGCACAGAATGATTAAAAGGGTAGCTTCTCGCTCCATCAACGATCATAAACAGCTGACTGGTAGAGAAAGAGAAAGCTTTGATGTTCTCTGAATATACAAGCACTTTTCTGCTTCTTATCTAACAAGAAAACACAATTTTATACATTCCACGGCTTCTAAAAGCTTATAATAAGATTTCAACATCCTACGGAATAGAGTGAAATGGAACGATGTTGTATACCGGGTTCGACGTGCTGTCAGTGGACTGAACCAGGGCATGGGGAACGTCTGGGGTAGACCATGGAATGGTCAGTGGGGCCTGGATGTGGATGGGGAGCTATGGTTTCTGTGCATTATAATAAGATTTGAACATCCTTGCCTGCATCTTCAATAGCATAACCAAGGTTAGTCTACAACCGATATATCCGTCCTCAACAATCATTAATCATATCAAGGGGCTCGAGTCCGCGCTCCCCACCACAGACACACACACCACATCACTACACTTTATGACCTATGGGACCGTCCTCTCCGTGGACGTGGTCGGCGCTTCGGAAGTTCCATAAAGATGGAAGGACTTCAGTGGCAAGAGGTAAACATGTACCAAGTGGCAAAGAAAAAAAAAATGGCAATTGCATTTCATGCTTCTTACCTTATTTCAAAGGTGGATAGTGCTCCTGTGAAAATATGGAAGGATAAATTCTTCCACAGAAACGGGCGTAGGAACGCCTGAGGACAAACACCAGAATATGCTATTTCCCCTCGTTTTCGGATCACACGTCACACCGTCACTCAACAATCCAATATTTTTTCGTTAGTCTTGCCCAAATTTAAAGCATCACAGAAACGCGCATAAAAAAAATAATGTAATAATGATATTCCTTATTAGAAAAAAAAAATACGTTTTCTCTGAAAACGCTGATGGTCACATTAAAATCTCTGTGGTATTACACAATATATACGTATTTTAGAAAAAAAAAAAATAGTTTTCTCACACGTAGGCCTAGGAAAACTTTGTGATCGAAAATATATTAATCAAAGGGAAAAAATCAAAACTAAATCTTCGAAAATTATGATGACCAAATTTCCTCTTCGAACTGACAGCACAAAAGTAATTCGATGGGTTTCCCTGTTGTTAAGAGTTCGTTTCCCTTTTGTTCGTTATATATGATTATTATCATCTACACACAAAATTTGTCCACACGAACTATCTAGAAAACTATCAGTAATACGGTGATGCACCTAATATAGACCCATAAAATACCTACTCACCTGGATGAATTAAGAACCATGGCACAATATGTTCTTTCAAAGCTGCAGCACAAAACAGCACGTCTTCGACAGCATCTTAAATCTCGTTTCGCCAAGTATATCATTAGCACGTTCGGATCACCTGAAGGTAAGCCCCCATCCGCTAGCGCTCTTATTGCATGGGGTGGGTTAGGTTAGGCTACATTCTCCTAACATAACCTAATTCAACCTAACGCTAAATCCAGTCAGCACAAAAAGACGTGGGGAGGAAGAATCTTCAGGTGATTCAATGGTTCGTTCATTATAGAATAATCTTTTGCAAAGAACAGCAATGTTCCCTACATAAAACCAGAAGCATAAAGATGAAATAAAACCCACAATATAGCCAGTACCATCACCCAGAAGTTACGTTAGTGCACATGATGGTATCTACTTCCCCTACCCACTATGCCGAAGAAAACTACACAGAGTTTGAACATTTTACTATTCCAAAGTTGTAAACGTCAATAGTACAACATAAAATTCTATAGCAAGTTTCTAACCCATCTATTATATGTTTGTACCATGTTTTCATCATTAATGCTCTTTTCATCGAATAATGTTAAGTTTTCAGTGTACATATTTAGAAGTTTCATTTAATATGTCTTCCGCTTTAGGCATTTTCTAGCTTTTTAACTGACACGCAATTAGCACAGAGAATATCATAACTAGATTAAGGATAATTGTGTTAAGTTTGATTAGAAAGGGCGAGCTTAGGTAGAACCTATTTCTTTTCTTCTTAACAGGCACGCAATTAGCACAGAGAAATATCTGTATGAAGTTATGGATAATTGTTACGTATGATTAGAACGGGATAGCTTAGGTATTGTGCATTCATTTATGAACCCTAAGACTAATTTCTATGAGTATTAGCTTTGGCATTGTTCAGTATGGCATCGTTAGGCTACGTTAATCAAGGTTATCTTACACATAATTAACTTCTAAAACTAGAGAATAGTTGCTAGATTAGATTTTGCATGGTTGTTTAGCTATGACACGATTAATGGTTAGATTTTGCATGGTTGTTTAGCTATGACACGATTAATGAAGTCTAGACTGAACCATTAACCACAAAAATATATGAAAATATATGCACCAAATGGAAATAACCGTCTCCCATTTTTCATACATTTAAAGACGTACTAATGCCTCGAAAAAAAGACATATATGTCTCGAACGTAGATTTACAGTGTCTGAGACTCCAGCATATGACATTTCAGGGGAGCTACAGCAAAGTACCAACAATGTCGGACACAAAGGCCATCTCCAAAGGGGAAAAATATGAAAAGGATTTCTCGATGTTTTTGCAAGTTTACCATCAAAGTGATTTAAAATCTCGAATTTATTCTGCGTTACCTTTAAAGGGCGCTATCTGCATCGAGCCTATAAAACTCTGAGTTTCGGTTATATACTCATTATACCCATCACAGTCAGCACTTGAATGCTCGGCAGGGAACACCCGTCATAATCCAGCCAGGAATAACCACGTCTCTCATCTCCACTAAGCGGCTCCAGATGACTTCCTATTATGTAGGAAGCCAGGCAGGACCGGGACTCCTACCTAGGCTAACAAAAAGCTCACTGCGCGTGCCTGCTTTAAAAAATCATTACGAAAATGTCGCGTAAATGAGGTGAAGGATAAAGCAGAGGTGCTGTCACAGAAACTTACAATTGGGAACGATGAAGTAATTGCAACAACCTTAAACACAATCCGTTAGCTCACTAAACGTAAAATTTCATTGGTAAGTTGATGACTGTTCCTGGAATGAAGTCTGGTTAGCTGGTTATTTGGGTTATTTAAGTACATTTACTACCAGGATCATTAATGCCGTCAGTTATGGTATAACCACCAATCGGAAAGTCTCAAACACTTTCTCAGGTGCTCAACATAATTCTAAGGCCGTACACACTCGCTTGATGCTGAAAAAAAAAAAGTAATCAAGACTAAGTACAGATGGTGATGCACAGAAGAGTTGAGAAAGTAGAAGGAAAAGTTGGAAAAAATGAGAAAGTTTGCTCTCTCTTACAGTATCTCGAGTCATTGAAACTCTCCTTAACTCACTTCCTCAAATACTTAGAATCCCATTCCCTTCTCTGGATTTCGTAATGCTAGGTCTAACGGTAATTTTCATACCTATGTGACTCATCTCCAGCCCTCCCTCTCAGGGAATTTGATTGAACTTTCATCGTGGCGTTCGACATCGCCAAAGCAATTTTTTGGGAGTGGCATGTCTCTGCTTCGTAACTTTTCTTTTTCAGGTTTCTCTATGTACCCTACAGCAAAGCTTCCTTCCCGGCCGTTCCACTGCAGTAGTCTCCCCCTCTATTCCTATCAACAGCAGTATTCGTCTGGGTACTATCCAATCGTCTGATCACTTTCTTCTCTTCATGAATGGTCTCTCTTCAATTTCTAGCCCCATTCACTCTTATGCTGATGATTCCACTTTACACACAGCATCACTTCACGGAGCCACCTCCTCCTCCTACTCCTATTAATCGTTTTCTTTCCATACTGAACGCAGGTCCTGTTTCCTTTCGGACCTGTGCAACATCTCGGAACGGGAAGCAGTAACGTAGTTACAACTGATAATGCTAAAACGCATCTTCTTCCTTTAACGCTTTCTAAGAGTCATTCGTTACCTTGTGCTCAGTTTTAAAACACCACAAATCATCCCTGTAAGAACATAAACATGTTGTGCTTAACCTCATTCTGCATTTTATCCTGGAAACTTCCGACCAGCAACATTACAAAGCCGGTTTCCCAAAAGCTGGGGGTATTGTACAAGTGCCGTAATCAGTTTTCTTGTGAGATGCTTTGTCTCATATCTAGGATGATTCTCTCTATTAACGTGAGTGGAATCAAGAGCCTTCCGTTTTATCAAGTCTCCTGGCATCACCTCACTTCAACCATCCGTTTCTGTACGGCACGATATTTTCTCTCTCTCTCTCTGTTCTGCAGTTATCATTTTGACCACCGTTCTTGTGAGCTGTCTACAAAAGACCCCAGCCACCAAGACTTGGATCTCAGGCACGCGTTGGGCCGCTGCTGCTCCCCAGCAATTGTATGTGTGGAGACCGGCCACTCGAGGAATAACCGCTATGATACCTCAGCCCTCCTGCGGAGAGCAGTGCTCTGGACTTCTCCTCATTTCGTTTTCCCCTCTTCTTATAATCTTTCTACATTTAAGAGTCAGTTCTGAGAATATTTGCAGAGCCATGATTAATATCTACATTCTTTTCCTCCTACCTTTTTTTATTTTCGCCCGAGATGGCCTTTCACAGACGCATGATGTAGCCTGTCGTGCCGATCAAAGCGAAAGAAACCACGGCACAAAAGCCGGTGATAAATGATAAGACGTTTCAGAGTATATGGCTCCGGTATGAGCGCTTCTCTGTATATATACCTATTTGATGTTGGAACAGCCTCCCACTCTTTCATCAAATCGTGAGTTTTCTGAAAGCAAATTAAAATAATCTTTATATAGTAAATTTGAAGCTCATAATCAAAATATGCATCATTTTCTGTTTTTTTTTTTCATACATGCACGGTGTCATTTACTGTACTTTAATTCCTTTTGATCTGTACATCTGTAACCTCTTTACAAGTCTATGTGCAAATTATAATGTAAAAACGTTTTCAGTTTTTGCTCGTTTCGTCCTGTTTTCATGACTGCATATCATTTATTGTACTGCCGCTTAATTATTTACAATTTTTGCAAAACTACACATGTTCTCTCCGCTGTTCTTTATATATATATATATATATATATATATATATATATATATATATATATATAGAGCGGGGGGCTGGAAATACTCCCC
>JAYMFT010309889.1:0-10133 GCA_038088735.1 Panulirus argus | reverse complement strand
CAAAAGAAGGAACAGAGAAGGGGGCCAAGTGAGGATTTTCCTCTAAGGCTCAGTCCTCTGTTCTTAACGCTACCTCGCTCACGTGGGAAATGGCGAATATGCATGAAAAAAATAGATATTCTTACCTATATAGGTGTTATTAGACTCCATCTGCCTGTGGTTTCGCCACTAGTGAAATTGCCTTTAGCGATGCTTTTATCATCATCAAAGGATGAAAGATAATACTTTCCCTTAGGAATTTCTCACTCCAAGGGAATCCATCATTTCCCTGCTGATTGGAGTGCAGCCTTGAAATGTTGGAGCCCTAGAATAGGAGTTCTGGGATTTCATGATATATCTAGTCCACATTTCATGCCTGGTCATAATCTTACACTATGTTTAGCCCGTCACGTATATCGTCAGTAAGGCCGGCAGTTTCAGGGTCATCTTGGACTCTTCCTTAGTACAAATTTTGGTCAATAGTTGTCCTAAGGGAGAGCTGCACCTCATGTGACCATCAGACTGGGATCTCAAGGGTGCTTTCTTGGTCTTTCTGACGTCCTATTCCCGGCAGCACTTCTAATAAACTTAAGACCCATAGTTACAGACCTGGTTTAACTGTAGCTTGCTCAGTTTTATGAAACATACAAAGAACTGATCGATCAGTAATCTTTGCCACTGTTGTAGTCTTCTGATTAGAGATAGTATAGGCTTTTGGCCACTTGGTAAAATAGATCATGGCTACACAGACATAATAGTTAAAGGCATTTGTAATGGTCTCGCTTTTCCACAATGGATAAAAGCCTAACCCTGCTACTCAGGTCCCTCCCTGACACATGTCACATAACTGACATGAGTCTTTAATTTTGTGCTACATGGCGAGTCAATAAAAGCAGTGGCTGAATTTATCAAGCATCTCCCTCTAGACAGCAACTTGCACATTTACTGGCACAAAAGTCTGCCAGAACTTTATAGCACTATCAGCTGTATATCCCACCAGTGCAGCAAGATATCAGCCTCAAACTGCAGAATGCCATAATGTGCTCTGTAATTCTTTGTGGCAGGACTAATGACTACTACCTACTTCCATGCAGACTTCGGTGAACTCTGCCTCTGGTGCTCAAGCCAGGCTGCAGGTCCTAGTCCTCCTGGGTGCTTCCGATGTCCACTTTGACACTGTCACCCTGGTAGTTGGCCTGGTGACACACGTAGACAGGGTCAACTCTCCTTCTGAAGTGCTTTTCAGTTGAACTACACTTTAGAGGCCATTACCTGTGGCCTTCTTTCACATGACTGGGGCTCTCTTGGGTATGGCTCATCATTACCTCTCATAATCAGATCACATGTTTCCCACCCTGCTGAAGTCCTTTAACCATCTGCCTTAATTCAGTCCACAAGTGTCCCAACTTTTTACTCACCCAGTATGGTCACGTGTCCTGTCCTCCAATGCCAGGTTGCACGCTCCATTGAACAGATATCTTACTTTTCACAGCCTTGCAATAATGCTTCTACAGGCCCTTATTGCTACAGTGCTGGCACATGCTCTGGGATACACTCTGCTACTTACTTTTTGGCCAGGTAGATAGCTACCCTTCTTACACAGGGACTGCCAGATGCTGTTGGCAATCATCTCCTGTAGGTTCTGGATACTCCTTGCCCAGAAGTCTGTCTTACCTGTCGTGGTCATCTCATCCTAACGAGAATGCATGATGGACTTAAACTTCAGCACTTTACCAAAGGCTACCTGTACATTAGCTGGTCTGGCTTGCTTGACTTGCTTGAGAGCTATGTTGTCCAGGACATTAATGAACTTGTCATGCAAGTGCAGAGCCAGCAGTTCTGGCTGTGCATTTGAATACATTCCTCCCTTGCTCTGTCAAATTTTTGGCTAGGAGTGCAGCAACATACAGCATGCTAAAAAGGTCTTGTAGTAGAGCTATTTCCTTGACGAGTGCTCTAAAATCTCATGCTAACTCCATTAAATTTGTGGCTAATTATGCAGCACACTCTTCTTGTGTCTAGTTTCACCTCTGCTAGCAGTTCAAACTTGGCCAAATGCACTAACCATGAAGCTGTCCTGTCCAAATCCTGAGGCTTCCAGCACAGAGTACTACTTTCTTCTTTAAGAATGGCTGGCCCTGGGGAAAATTTAAGTACTCCAGGATTCATGCTTCCTCGCACAGGACTATTACCAAGTGCTCCATATACTTGCTGTCCTGACAGTGCCCAAGCACTGTATTAATGAGATAACATTATGAGATCAGTATACCAGCAACACATAAGATCCAATGACCTGAAGGGAACATAATCACTGTTGATAATCCATAAAGGAACAGTTCTATATCACAAGGACTTCTAGGAAGATAACTTTTGACTTGGTTCCTCTTGTGAGTCAGCAGTACAATAGTCAGGGCACAGGATTTCAGGCCTTGGGGTAATCTTCACCTACCCTACTAATGACACATGGATAAACAATAGTTTCATCAATTGAAAGTTATATGATACTCTGGAACAACCACTAGGGTTCTTGTTCTTAGGGCAGTTACAGCCCCATTGAGGTTCTGTAAAAATGAAACCTACCAGGTATCACAAGGACTGCCCTTAGACACATTCTCTAAGTCAGTTCCCTGAGTATATCATCTCTAAAGTGGAAGCACGGGACCTCCTGTCTCAGGGACTTTCTTCATCTCTACTACTGATGACACCTAGGTTAAGAAAGAGGGGAAAGGCATGGTATCAAAGCAATCTTTTTCAGGCCTCTGTTTCCAAGAGTCAGTGGAACCCTCTAAGAGTTTTGGAAGTTCAACAAATGAGCATTTTCACATACTGTAGCAGGGTGCTACATGGGTAAGGAGAAATTGTTTGATTTCTTGGAAATCAAGAGGTCACATCCCAACTCATCCTTTAATCTTCAGACTTCCCTTCCTATATCTGTATGAGTACCTGGACAACATCCCTACTATATCATAAAGTCTGGTGTTACCAATCTTCACCTGCTTTTGGTTACAATGTAAGTAAAAAGTCACTTTTGACAAGGCTGTTTCATAATCAGCTGATGAAAATGAGTACAGTGCAATCTTGTTGAAGAACTCATTCCAAGTGAGTCCATCCTTTTGCTGCTACTGACAGTAGCACAGTCCTGATGTTGCAGGTGTCCCATGAAATTAAATTACAATTACCCTAAAGCCTCCTTCACTCAATCTTTCCATCTTCTTGGTATTCCCTGTCTCTCTACCACATGCACAAGTGTTGGAACTAAGTAAAGCAACTACCACAAAATTTGTGTCTTGTAGTTCTAAATTACTGCTGTACATGGGCTAGTTAAAGTCATAGAGATACTGGAAAATGAGCATACAATGTAAGCACAACAGAACAGTATCAGTATGCTAGTTCACAAAACATGGGTGAATGGGGGCTTGGTGACACATAACTTCCTCATGGTAATATCATAAACCTCAGTAGGTTGCAATATGGTTGTTGAGTCATGTGAACAAACATCTGCTAGTTTCATGAGTTTTGTAATAATCAGAGGGGTGAATCTTTATGGATACATTTCTTTTTGGGGTAAAACTGTTTTATCCCCACACCAAGCAAGTGTTCTCTCAGATGCCCAGTTGGCTCTGTCTGTAGTTGAAAAATAAGTTAGCTTAAGAGCAGAAGATTTTCATTTGGAATGCTGTGATCAACACTCACATATGTATATGTGTTTGTGGAACATCAGAATTACAAGTGTAATGCAATCAACTAAGAAGGATTTTTTAAAGTGATAAAGACTGAGGCTGTTTATGAGAGAACTGAGACTGTATGCATCCAATTCACCCCATGGAACTGGAAATGGGATTAATGATACAACAGATAGGGTTTGGAATTTGGAAAACTGAGTAAAGAAATTAGTGATGCCATTTTCTAAAGGTAATAAAAATAATGTATACAGTAAAATACAAAATAGCCTTCTAGAAGGAATGAATGAGAATATTCAAATGTGTGTTTGAGTGAGAAAAACAACATGCCAAGATGGAAAAGCCAAGAAAGAAGGAATAACATTGTTAGAAATGCTTTGATTTGATTTGATTTTGTGGTTTGTAAAGTGCTAAAACCTAATAGTTATTTAGTGCTTTTTAGTATGAAATTATATCTAAAAATTTTAAACTATTGACACAGAATTATATATTTTGGTCATTTAAAAGATATCTAAAAACAAAAAACTATTTATGTATAATTATATAGATTTGACTTCCTTTAAAAATATCATGTCTACATTTACATTATTGTTTTAAATTTTTTCAATACCTTCATTCCTTCCATTATCATATAATTCATATTTAACCCTGAGACTCATATATTTTGTACATGATATAGTATACATTCCATGGTAATTTTGGTGTTGCAGTTGTCACACTGGAGTAAGGCTCCTCTTAATTGATGAAATTTCAGTGATGTGCAGGAACCATGATATACGTAGGAGATACTGTACTGGTCACCCTACTATACAGTGGGATATACTAAATAAATGAGTTCTTGATTAGTTGAACATAAAATCTGTCTGAAATGTAGAATCTCTGCTTATATCTCAGGTGCCTGTTCACTAGGGGAACTCCCTCAAAGGGGTGGCCAGGTGGCCAAACCAAAAGTTTCCATAACCGGTGAACTCAGCTGCTGCTTCTCAGTTTTTTGTGCCTCACCCTTAACAGGCCACTGGCAAAGGGCAATTCTAGTGCAGTTTTTTTAGAGGCTCATACTTAATACTCCTTCTGACTACTTCTACCTAATATTCAGTCCACTGTTTCTACTAATGTTCCCACTTAATGTTCCTACCAAGTACTTCTACCTAATGCTCCCACCTAATGTTCCTCCTTACAATTTCTAACTATTGCTTCTACCATCTTGCCAAAAGGCAAGGGTAGTGCAGTGTTCACTGGAAGACAATCTAGACTAGCAAAAAACAAGTTGTGTTCTCATGTGTTACGTGTAACAAGGAGAGAGTGTATGTTTATATGTTTAAGGACAGAATGTGAACATTCCAAGTGTAGGTAAGGAAGAAAGAAAATTGACAACCACTGAAGTGCTGGCTTATCACAAAGCCGTCACTAACCCTCCCAATACCCAGGCGAGTAGTACCAGTAATATAAATCCCTCGTCAGTGGCTGCCTACTAACTACTACCTACTGAAATGGATGAATGGATATCATCTCATTACACTCTTTAGACAAAATTAGAAGGGATGGCAGTAAGAAAGACAAACTATTGCAAAGTACTATTGGGAAGGCAAAACTGCTAAGCTGTTGAGGAAACGAGAGAAAAAGTGTGCCTACACAAGTTGAAACCATCTTTGTATGTAAGAGAAACAAAGAGCTGGTGCAGATGGTTGGCTTACAAAGAGCAGTTAGCTGTTATAGTACAGGTTGTACCTCTTTAATCCTGCGCACTCTGGTCTGGCAACTCCCATGGTCCGGCATGGTTTGAACCTGCCGCTATTAGTTTGTGGATCTGCCACAAGGGTGGCCCTGCCAGCAAGTTAGCAGCGATAAGGCGCCAAAATCTGTTTACACTGCAGCCGAGCTAATTAATAGTTCTGTTAATTTCTTACATTCAGCTGTATCTTAGCCCCTCAGGATGTACTCCAAGAGACCAAGAGGTGCAGAAGATGGTCTTATAGTGCTAAAAAGCATAAGCATAAATCGTTATCTGTGCTTGAAAAAGTGGAGTTACTGACAAAATTAGATAAAGGGACTTCTGTAAAGACTTTTTGTGAGAACTATAAGATCGGATCATCAACTGTGTATGACTTAAAGAAACAAAAGGAGCATTTTTTTTTCTGAAAATGAAAGCCAGGAAAGTTTAAAGTTTCGGAAAACTTTGAAAGGTGTCAGGGGTACAGAATTAGAAAGTGCACTTATAAAGTGGTTTAAGCTCCAATGTAATGAAGGTGTAACCATTTCTGGGGAGATGCTTAGCAAGTAGGCCAAAGTTTTTCATAGAAAACTAAAGCTAGACTATGATTGTGAATATTTGCATGGATGGTTACACAAGTTTAAGTGGAGACATGGAATTTCATTGCACAGTGTGTGGTGAAAAGCATAGTACTGACATGGAAAACTTAGCCCTGGAACAAGTGCATAATGCTGACAAATCTGCCCTGTATTGGTGCTGTATGCCACAAAAAACCCTTACCCAAAATAGTGACGAGTCTCCATCTGGGGGTAAGGATTCAAAAGATAGGGTAACAATTCTTAGCTGCAGCAAGGCTGCAGGAACACACAAAACCAAGCTGATGGTAATTCATAGTAGTGTTCACCCAAGGGTCTTTAAAGGAGTGAAAATTCTTCCTCTTATTTACCATGGTAGTAAAAAAGGGATGACAACTAAACTTTTTCTTGGGTGGTTTGAAAATTACTTCATGCTTGAAGCTTGAGCACACTGTAACTCTGTTTGCCTCAATCCAAAGTGTAAAATGTTTTTGATCTTAGATAATTGTTTGGCACACCCTAAAGCAAAAGTTTTACTAAAAGACAATGTTTCTGGTCTATACCTCCCTCCTAACTGCACCTCTCTGATTCAGCCCTGTGAGCAGGGCATATTATGTTCATTGAAATCTACAAACAGATCGGAGTTCATGCACCATTTCCTTGTCGCACTGAATAATGGGAAGCTTCCTGAAGATTTCATGAAGGAATTTACATGATATGGTACAGTCACTAACTTCTTCCTGGAATAAAGACAAGAAGAGTACACTGCAAGGTGGCTTGCACAAACTGTGACTAAGCTTAACGTTTCATGACGAGGAAAGGGATGAACCTGACTTTTCTGGATTTAGAGTTTCTTGTGAAAAGATATTGACCCAAGAATTGGTCGAGTATGCTGGGAGTATGACTTACCCAAAGTATCTTGCAATAAGCAAAGAGATAACAGAGGAGAACCTAGAGGAATGAATGAACACTGATAATGATGAGCCTGTTGTTTATCAACCAACTGATCAAGAAATCATGGAGATGGTTCAGTACGGTAAGACGAAACAAGATCATCATGAAGAAAGTGCAGAGGAAAAAGAGGAAATTAAAGAAAGAATTTATATGTATAAATGTATCCAGATTGCAAGAGATTTAATTGCAGGACTGGAGCAAAGGGACTTTATAACAGAACAAGAAAGTATGTCTGTTTATTTAATTCAAAGATAATTAATTATGGAAAGGCCAGAGTACCAGAAGCAAGCTACATTGGAACAGTGGTTGAAAAAGGTCGTTAATAACACTGCCAAGGCTCATTCTAGTGTGGAAAATCCACTTCCCTGCACTTCTAACCCTGATGTATAAGTATCTGCTGACCATGAAGACCCTGCTGACCCTGATGTAATAATAAAAACCTTGTTTGGAAGCATTAATGGGTGAGTTATTTCATGTTTTTAGCTCTGTTCTACATTTGATAACACAGCAATATGTATGTGGAATGAGGTGGCAAGACTAGGGGTTGGGCATATGTTTACAAAGGGAATTCCCTTAGGGGTCAATTTCTGTTTTCTGGCATTTTCTGTGGTCTGGCAATGGCCAGGTCCCAAAGTTGCCGGATTACAGAGGTTCAACCTGTATTTAGTTTTTAAAAGCATGCTGCAAAATTAAGACTGGATGAAGCACAGGATTGTATTTCTGTGGAGAAACTGTATTACTGATTGCAGACCTGATTGAGTAAAAGGCACTCTAATGAAGCAGAAAGGTTATATCAGACAAATAAATAAGGACAATAATGCCAACATTTTTTAGCAAATAGGAATGGTTGTAAAGCAAAACTAAAGGCAAGGTTGAAGGACGAAGGGACTGTGACTGTTCATAAGGTTTGTTGCAGTAATCATGGACTTTCCCTAAAATTCTGTTTGAGCCACCCTAATCTGAATTTAAGAAATGGTGTAATACATATGGAAGATTGGAAATATATATAAAATACAGATATCAAGATATTTTTTCATTATTCAGAAATTACAGTACACTAGTGCCAAGGATACAATAATTCAACAGTCTGTGCACACAAATGAGAAAACAAAAGAGTGGTTTAATCTTCATTCTTCTCGGGAGGAGGCCCACAGGGTTGTACCATTTTTTCCATCATGTTAAATCGGACACGGGCTTTTGTTTCATTTTCTCCAATTGCTATCATATTCAACATATCAAAGTGACCCATGTATGATGCATATGTGTCACGCTGTTGATTTACACACCACTCAAACTGTGCTGTATCTGCATGACCTGCAAACAAAGATTCCTTAATTAGTATAGGAAATGATGTTTTTTTGAATACTTTACCCATCAGTATACAGAACATTCAAAACACTGTACTCAACAGTATTTGGCATTTTCATCAACTTATTTCTTGTTTTCTAGGTGTAACAACAAGTGAAAATGAAGGCAAGGTCCTATTTGAAATGCACATCAAAGTATTTTACATAAATTTTGGGTCCATTCAATTTCACTTTCAACATTATAGTAAGAGGTTAGATTTATTTTCCCATTCACCAATGTATTTGTTAATGTTACTTTGTATATATATGGGAATAGGGGAGAAAGAATACTTCCCACATATTCCCTGCGTGTTGTAAAAGGTGACTAAAAGGGGTGGGAGTGGGTGGGCTGGAAATCCTCCCCTCCAGTTTTTCACTTTTCCAAAAGAAGGAACAGAGAAGAGGGCCAAGTGAGGATTCTTTCCTCTAAGGCTCAGTTCTTTATTCTTGACGCTGCCTTAGTAATGCAGGAAATGAAGAATATGCATGAAAAGAAAAAAAGATGAATATATACATACATATATTTATTCTATTATACTTGATTGCTGTTTTTCGCACCAAGAAACAGATGAAAAAAGACCAATCCACTCATATACACACATATATACATACACACATATATGCACAATACATACATATACATATATACATACATACACATATACATATAAACATATATACACACATACACATGTTCTTATCTATACTTGCTTGCCTTCATCCATACCTGGCGTCACCCCGCCCCACAGAAAACAGCCTCACCACCACGTGTCAATGAGGTAGAACAAAAAAACAACAAAAAAAGGCCACATCTGCTCACACTCAGTCTCTAGCTGTCATCTGTAAAGCACCAAAACCACAGCTCCCTATCCACATCCAGGCCTCACAGACCTTTCCATGGTTTAACCCATATGTTTCATATGCCCTGGTTCAGTCCACTGACACTAAGTCGACCCAAGAATACCACACCATTCTAATTTGCTCTAAACCATGCACGCCTTTCACCCTCCTGTATGTTCAGACCCCAATCACTCAAAACCTTATTCACTACATCCTTCCACCTCCAATTTGGTTTCCCACTTCTCGTTCCCTCCACGTCTGACACATATATCCTCTTTGTCAACTTTTCCTCACTCATTCTCTCCATATGTCCGAACCATTTCAACACACCCTCTTCTACTGTATCATCCATATTCTTTTTATTACCATACCTCTCTCTCACCCTTTCATTACTTACTCAATCAAACTATCTCGCACCACATATTGTCCTTAAAATTTCATTTCCAACACATCCACCCCTCCTCTGCACACCCCTATCTATAGCCCATGCCTTGCAATCACATAATATTCTGGGAACTACTATTCCTTCAGACATACCCATTTTTGCTCTCTCTGATAACTTTCTCTCTTTCCATACATTCTTCATCATTCCCAGAACCTTTGCCTCCTCCCCTACACTATGACTCACTTCTGCTTCCATGGTTCCATTCGCTGCCAGGTCCACTCACAGATATCTAAAACACTTTACTTCTTACAATTTTTCTCCATTCACACTTACATCCCAACTAACTTGCCCTTCAACCCTGCTGAACCTTATAACCTTGCTTTTATTCACATTTACTCTCAACTTTCTCCTTTTTTCACACACTTTTTTTAAATTCAGTCACCCACTTCTGCAGCTGTCGCTCGAATCAGCCATCAACGCTGTATTATCGGCAAACAACAATTGACTCACTTCCCTGACCCTCTCATCCCCAACAGACTCCAAACTCACCCCTTTCTCTCCAAAACTCCTGCATTAATCTCCCTATACACACACACACACACACACACACATATATATATATATATATATATATATATATATATATATATCCCTGGGGATAGG
>JAYMFT010309888.1:0-23589 GCA_038088735.1 Panulirus argus | reverse complement strand
TATATATATATATATATATATATATATATATATATATATATAATACCTTTAATTTAGGCTTAATCCATTTAAAAGCAGACCTCCTCAATAGGTGATAAAACGGGCACCTCTAATTCTTCATTGAATTTTGATATAGCCTCGTCAACATACCGCAAGTTGATCTCTACCAAAATGGTTTATTTAAGAGAAAGGAGTTGGGAATTATTCGCGTGAATTAGAAAAGCAATAGTCGCCCGTACTTCACAAAGCCTGGCATCAACCTGAGAAATTATTCTTTTTATTACGTATCTCACTTTTTTAATAATGGAACAAACTATAGCTGCAGAGCAACAGAGAAGGACGGAGAATTTCATTCTATAATTTCCATCGAGTTTTACCATTATTATTTGTGATTTTGCTGTTTTAAGTAGATGATGCCCTCCGTTTTCTTTTTATCAATTTGGAAATTGGCCCGTTGTGGGTCATCGGCTAGCAACATCAGCCATTGCTTTACGGTGTGTATGTGCTGACCTGACCCTCCGTATAGCCTCATGGGATGACCTGACCCTTCCATATAGCTTGGTACTCTAGCCCTGCTAATAGTACAGACGTTATCCATAAAACGTAATTAGAGAGAACGATACAAAAGAAGAGCCATAATAGGAAACGATTATATTTCCAACGGAAACCTTGACATATATGATTAGATTATAAATATTCTGATTAGATTCTGTTTGTACATCTACTTATGATATAAATATAGTGTCAGAATGTACACGAGACATTTATTATAAAAGGATTTACCACAATGCAAGCATCCAGCTAAATGAACTCGCTGTGGTGATACATTTAATCACGGGCTGTTCTGTGCCAATAATGGCGAGCCAACCACTCCCGCCCCGACCTCGTGCCACTAGTGGCACGGGCTGTCATTGACTCGTGAAAACGCACGAGCTTCCTCAAGACTAGCACCGGTAAGCTCAGGACAACCACAAAATCGAGAAGTATACATGCAAATTATCAAAATGCTACTCAGAAGAAACATGCATATGAATAAAGGCGAAATTCCAGGTCTCTGTAGGTGTTTTTATTCATTCCTCACACGAGGCGGCAGTTCGTCCAGCTTTTCGTCTTGGCGCCATAATCGCGACGTTCCATTTCCCACTTGCTAGTCGGAGTTTCTTTAGAAACGATGTACCTGTTGCATCTCCATTTGTAGTGACATCTAATAACCAAACTTGTAATCACTAGATATCACACGTGATCCCGTTAAGTTACACCTCTTGCTATGTATTTTGGGAGCGATTACTATTACCATATGATGAAAGTACCCTATGTACGTAATCTTCTTTATTTTCACACATTATGGCGCTTATCAATATATCAACATTATGTCTCCCACTCTTCCGATAATTAACTGATGGTATTTAGCGAAATTTAGGCTTGAAATAACATAGTTTAGGGGATATATATGATGAAAAAAGATTTTCCGGGTCTGGCAACAGTTTTCACGATGTAAACATACGTGTCAGGAAGGAGATGGTAAACCCTGACATGTAATATGTGGGGACTTTAGAATGACGAAATCTAGACCTTCCAGATGATTCATGAGCCTCAGCTTGTGGTGTACATGTATAGATTTACATGCCAGTCGGTGGGAGTGATTGGAGAGGACGTGGTTGCCGGTGATTTCTCAGGGAGCGATAGATATATGGTAAGTTAAAAAGAGGCCGTACTCGATATTTCCCCATTTATTTCTGAAATGAGGTTTGATTATATTTAGTTTTACTCAGTGTCCGTGCGATTAAGATATGATTGTGGGTGGAGGGAGCCCATTTTGGTTCTTGGGGGGGATATATGATTTAAGTTGCTCCAAAGTGAGCAGTAGTGAGGCTTTCATGCCAGTGGACGTTGGTGGCTGGGATTTTAGGGAGTTTTTGCCATTCCCGATTGTTTTAAAGTATTATATTGTAATTTTTTTTCTATGATTTCGTGAAGGTGGTGATTCTAGTTGCTAAACTGCCGATAACTGTTATGTATTATTTCCTCTGCGGTTTGTAGATTGGATGGGGTCTATTTTGAAAGGCAGGTCGATTCATACCTTTGGGGTAGAGTAGATGTAGATCTTATAGATGAGACATTAAACGAACTGTCGATTTTGATGAATTGTTAGGGAGCGGTTTGGGTGGGAAGGGGTTCATCGTGCCGTTGCTAAGTTCGTTGAAACGGGATAGTTTTGGAATTTCGTTAATTTTGTTTTAGTGCAGTTGTTGTATAGTATGGATGCCAAGCATCTGGTAATTGTGTGCTATTGTGTGCCTGTTTTGTGTGGTGTCTAGTTTTATTTATGTCGTGGGTAACTAGGCAGGTGAGGCATAGTTTAACGTAGAGCATACGTAGTTATTTTTTCTCACCAGTTGTAAGAAGAATATTGTGGATACTGGTAATTGTAAATCTTATCAAGGATAGTAAAGGTTATAGACTAGTGCTTTACTTTAGATTAGGATAGACGATAACTCGTAGTGTTTTTTAAATAACTCCGATGCTAAGTACTTGATGAATACATCATTAATGATTCATGCTCCTCCTTTCATATTTCAGATGTGATTCAGGATGGCTAGGGCCTGGATATGGGAACACCCTGCTTTAGCCAGCAGTATTCTTGTTGGCATAGGAAGCATTGGAACTCTGTATTATTATCGCAGTTCAGTTGCCCGATCAGTTTCCTCTTGGAGGATACTAAGCTCAGTCCGGAGAGCAGAGAACAGCATTCATGTCATAACTAGTGAGGAGGGCTGGGCAAAAGTTTTGCCATTGCTTTATAGGTAAATGTGTTTTCTTCATTGTTCCTAATGTTTAGAAGGAGGGGTCTTTATAGATGATGTAGAATGAACCATATTTGGCCCCAAATTGGGTTAGGCTAAGTTTTTACCTAAAATTTTACAAAACATAAGTTGCTTCTCATCATACATTCTTGATTACATTCTTGCTACTTTTCTGCTTCATCATATCTCATGACCCCAGTCACTTAAATGAAGACCCCCCTCATTAAAACTTGCAGTTAATACCTAGAAGGTTGATGAATATATTAGCCAGTTTTGATAACAGCAACGCCATTTGAAAAATTCTCCTTGAATCGTCAGTCTGTGTTACATTATGTATATCATCACTTATGAGCTTTACCATATTTTACAAACTACACAGCACCATTCTTGTAGTGTCTACCTCCCAGTTTTGCAGATAAACTCTCCTGATCCTCTGTTTTCTTGGTGGATGAACATCTCAGTTTCATGGTCTCTGTCTATCTATATGTCACATATTACTATATCTGTCATATCTGTGTTCTCGCACATTGTTTTGCACTGCTGATTCTCACCCATGTTTTATGTTTTCATATTTTATGTGCCAGTTACTTGTCATATCACATTATTAGTAGGTGATGACGAGCTTACTTAACTTGTATCATTTTAAGGCAATATTAGAAATTCTCATTTTCATTATCAGAAGCAGCATGCTCATACATAGCAAATGTCAGTTGCAAATATATTTGTTACATTGCTTATTGATTTCTGTTTAGGTATAATTTTCGAGATTCATCTATAGAAGAGCAATTTTCATTTTCTTTAGTAACATGCTTTCATGTTTGATATTAGAGAAGCAAAACATGAGGGTGCAGTAGGCTTTGACTGTGAATGGGTACAAGTGAAAGGTCACCGACGTCCAGTGGCTCTCCTGCAGCTGGCTTCTTGCTCTGGAGTGTGTGTCTTGCTGCGTCTCTCATACATGAAGCCAAACTTCCCCCCTTCCCTCAGGGTAAGTGATGTTCTACTTTCTCTGTTTGAATATGGGGACAAAGGATTGTAGCAGATGAGATTTTTGAGTGACAAAACTAGTCCTGTTGAAGAGTATGTTTGTGTTTTTTGCTTGTGTAAATACCTTTTCATGATCACCTACTGGTCCAGTGCAAGGAGAGAGTCTTATAATATCCAGTAGTCCCTTAAACCTTTGTAAACTGCTATTGTTTTACTTTCATTTTTAACAAAGTTGTTTAATGAATACTTCAATGATGCACATTTTCATTTTATGAATGCTTTGAAATGCACCATTTTAGGATTGAAAAAGTCTACTTTTTGACCCATTAGCAAAATCTCACAACTCTGATCTGTACTTCAGCTGCAACAGATTTCACTTTTGTCACTTCTATTATAGCACAGAAACTGAAGGAGAATATGTGATGCAAAGGAATGTAGCATGTAGCTGTAATGTAAGATATCTGAAAATATGAGAGTCTATCTGGAGTTCAATATATTCATGTTACTTTAAAAACACTTTCTCCTTCTCCAGGCATTTCTAGAAGATGAGACAATTTTGAAAGTGGGTGTTGGACCTCTTGAGGATAGCAGCTACCTGGCTGCTGACTATGGCCTAAAGGTAACTGATGGAAGGCAACACACCATCAATAATCTCTTTTAGTAGCTAGTGCATTATTTCCTCTTCTCACATATTGTGGATATTGAACACACCTGTACATTCATTACAGATGACTGTTTGCCTGGATTTTATTTCAGATTGATAGTTTAACTACTTATGCGTTGGTTTGCTCTTTTCATCATGAGTACCTTCTGGAAGATGCTGTGTGTGCAACATTTTGTTTTTTTCTAAACAGGTAAAAGGATGTGTTGACTTGCGATACCTTGTGGTTCAATGCCAGAAATGTGAATCATCAAGTGCAAGTAAAGCAGCAGGTTGTAGAAAGTCTCCTGGTAACATGGGATTGAATGCTCTAGCTCAAAAGTACCTGGGCCGAACCTTAGATAAGGACTGGCGAGTGCGTGCTAGTGACTGGGAAGCTGATACCCTGACCAGGAGACAGGTATGAAATAAACTGCTTTTGCTGGTTAAGGAGGAGAGCTCTTGTTGTGTCATAGAAGGTAATAATGAATGATTAGATTTAGGTGTCAGAATTGGTAGTAAACCTTATGAATATTTTACCTCACCTCTTTTTACCTGTAGGAGAGATATGCTGCTGAGGATGCTGTAGTGGGCATCCACATTTTGATGACCCTGTTAGAGAGATTGTGGGTGGTTTCCTCCCCGGTTGTACCTTTCTTGCCCCGGGCTTTCTGGCACTACCACTTGTCCAGAGCCATCCACCAGACCTGTCTTGGAATGATTGATGTCAAGTTTGCTTCGTCCAACAAGCAGCAGGATACAGGTATGAATGGAAAGTACTGTATGGTCAAGAGTTCTGACTCTATCTTCCTTTGCTTATCTTTGCATTTAGTCCATCACAACTGTTCTACTTTTCTGGCTCTATTCATCATATCTGTATGTGTTTATCTGTTTATTAGGTCACCTTTTTATCTGCATCCAATTGTCATTGTCAAATAAGAAATCATCTCATAATTTTGTATTTTCTGGAACTCAGTCAGAAACCACCACTGAAGGAAAATCACATAAATTCCACTTTGTGTAAGTGACAGTAGAGTTAAAGACGATTGGTAGATTTATCATGTGTATCTCGTACCTTAAACTGTTGCCGTATACTTAGGATGAATTAAGTGCATACAGCTTTCAGCACATTTCCAGACATCCATAGTATATGTATATTGTCCTGAAGTGAACAGAAGCCTTTACACTGCTAAAGTGCTTCTTAATTTTTTAAGAGCTCTAACCCAAGTGGTTGAACATAGGGTTACGTAAGGGAATTACTTTTGAAATCTTCTTTGATAGATGTAATAAAGATAAAGATAAAGATACTTTATTCATCAAATTGTGATACAGTAAATCTTGTATACAAAATGAAATTCTTTGTGGCTGAGACCCCTGAAAGTTAGATGTCAGTTGGATATTTTTCATATTAGATGTCTGTTTTGTGTCTTATTGGATGTCTGTATAGTTATGCACAGAATCATGTGTTCATGGAATTAGAGACTAATGTTTAAATGAAGTCAAGATAAGCTGATATTTTTACTGTAGTGACCTAACTATTTAAAAGGATTGAGAACAGACTTGCTGATTAGGGAACTGTTATTTATGAAACATTTTAGGGATTACTTTGACTAAGGACCTCACATCCTCCTCATGGGAAACATTCATATGTACAGTGTCATAGTATCGTGCATTTCATATAGATTTATATGGTAGCAAACAGCCTCAAAAGACAATAAAGCAGAAAATATTGAATACATTTATTTCACAGCTGCAGGATTGCATTCAAGAATACCACTAAGCTGACAGATTCTCTGTATGATATTCTTTTTCTGACTTTGATTACTCTCTGTACATTATCTTTTTTACAGGTATGTTGCAGAATAAACGATCATGTCATCCTGCTAAAATGAAGATATCCACACGAGGAAACCCCATGAGGAAGGGCCCCTTGTATTACAACTGTCAGCTAATAGCTCCAGATGATCAGCCATTATGTACAATTGACCCTAAAAAAGCTTTGTGGTATGTCGAGAAAGATCTTGGTGTTCTGGTTAGTGAGGATCCACTCGTTGTTCGGTTGAAATTTGAACCTGCTGGCCGTCCTCAAGCTGAGAAAGATGATGGCAGGTTTTACTTGCAGTCACGCGATAATGTGTGTGTTGTGTGTGGCAGAGATGAATCATTCACCAGGAAAAATATTGTTCCTCATGAGTACCGCAAATATTTTCCAGATCTTCTCAAGCACCATCAGAATCATGATGTTGTGCTGCTATGTTTGGCATGTCATAGACAAAGTAATAGCTTTGACAATGTCATGCGATCTCAGCTAGCCAATGAATTTAATGCCCCAACTGGTTTAGAACAGGATTTTAAATTTGCCATCAATGTTGATCACAAAATTGTTAGGAATGCCGCCCGAGCTTTGTTAAATCATCTGGATGATATCCCAGAGAAGAAAGTACCTAAACTTGAGAATATAGTTAAAGATTTCTTTAAGGTAGAAGTGCTACTACCAGAGCATCTTAAAGATGCAGCCAACATGAGTGTAAAAGTCTTAGGTGAGGGTTTCATGGTTCATGGCCAAAAGGTTTATAAAGCTTATGAAAAGGTTGGCTTGATGAAGCTTGAACAGAGATGGCGACAACACTTCCTGGACACCATGAAACCACAGTACATGCCAGAATGTTGGTCTGTGAATCACAATGTGTACAAGATGCATCTGAAAATGGGTCGTTTACCACTTGACCATCCTAATCGCCAGATGTATAAGATTGCCCTTGTTGGAACAGACGGAACCTTAGATATTCCATATAAATCCCCAGCTAAGCAGAGAAGTACTCCTCTAGACACATCAACAGCAGTCAGTAGAGATCCTAGTCCAGATAACGCTGCACCTTTGTTACCAATATCAGTGGGTAGAGACATGTTTGAAAATACGTCAGCATCATTTAATCATGATGCAACATTAAAGAAGGATAATACGAAAGACTGTGCAGCATTGAGCTGCCAGAAAAATAGTTTTGGAATGATAAATAATGATGAATACAAAATGGTAACAGATGATACTTGCAATGATTGTACTTCGGGAATTCATGAAGAAACTGAAAATAACAGAACTCCTCAAGTGACTGTTGACTGTGCTGATGTAGAAATGAAAGCATTACTCCACCAGGCAGACACCAGAAAGGAGTGTAATAATGAAGAGGAACAAAATATGGCAAATTCTGATTAAACCATAGTTACTAAAAGTGATTATGTTGATGAAGATCTCAAGGATTTATAGGATTAGATGTTCTGTGTTTGATACTGACTGTGCTGGATTAGATTTATTTATATTTGTTATACTTGATTGCTGTTTGAATTGGAAGATATATGTTTAGGGATGAATAGAGACAATTTACTGCAGATCTATATTTTAACAAAGTCAGTTATTACGTTGAAGGAAACCTTATGGAATGAGTAGATATGAAACTGTCTGTCACAAATTTCTTGGGTGCTGTTGTGATTATTTTGCTGAAACAGGTTACTGCTTCCCCTGTTGAGTAAGTTAAGTAAGACTCTAACAGTGCTCCTTGAGCAGCATTGTTAAAGTCTTACTTACTTAAGGTTCATGTCCTTCTCTCCTCTAATAGTCTCCGGGAGATGGTGTACCCAGGCAAAAGGATGACAGAAATATGGTGTATGTAAGAAGAATGTAAGGTTTCTGGCTTAGTAGCTTAGTTTTAATGAAAGCTATACCAACATTCCAGAGTCAGGATGATAGTACTTCCCTGGGAAGTTGCTATCTACAGTATATATACCACCTTCTTACCTTCAATTATGCATCCCGCGTTTTATTTTTTCCTTTGCCTGACTGTGCCAGTGGTAGTGACCGCTTTTCTCTCATTTGTATCTTTTTGATTTTTGCATAATTAGGTATGAAGTAAAATATTTATATTTTATTTCATGTTTAACTGTGCTTGTTAGCACTGATGTAGTCTTCAATACACAGAATAAGTTTGAAGTTAAATAGATTTATGTATATTGAATGAAGGTGCTATAGTCTATTATTTTTTTATATTTTTTTTTTTTACAATAAGATTAGTTTTTCTTCCATTATTCCTGAGAGTTTGTAAGACTAATGGCAGCATGACTTTGAAGAGCAGTGTAGGAGATATGATGGAAGTGATAATATTAATTTAAGTTCCTGCATAGTGGTTCACTAAATTTTTTTATTTTGTAAAATATTTCATTAAGTTGATACAGAAGTATGGGACTAACCCAAATGATACCTGTTCATTCGTCCATCAGTTTCTCAGGACAAGTTTTATCAGTTTAGATTTGCTATATGCAAAGATCATCAAAGACTACACAAAATTATTGTAATAATTTTACTGTTACTAGTAAGGTAGTCATATATTTAATTACGTACACAAAGTTGTTAGCTTTAAACAGTATTGTCTTTATGCATACTATTGCACACTGCTCCCAATTTTGGGTGCTTTCTGAAATGAACACACATTGATGGCCGTCCGGTAAATCAACATGCAATCAACAAAGAAAATCATTCCAGTTTATTTCCAGTATATAAATCAGATAACTTCAGAGTTTTGATGATCACTCTCAAAACTCTTTTCTGCACAAGTTTATTTTATAAATCTTAGAAGTATGTATAGGCTTGTTAAGAGCTGATCACTGTGATTTATGAATATTTATATTCTCATTATTGAAGAATAAGATAAGCATTCTATACATATAGTATTCTTGAAAGCACACACCTTCAAAAGAATTTCCATTGGGTCTATGCTTTCTAACGAAACTACTTGCAGCATTGTTACTTTGACATAAAGCAGACCCTACTGTTGCAAATCTATCATGTGGCAGTGGAATTGGTAAAGGAATGATACGAATTGCAGACCAATAAACTTCTGACTTAATACAATACGAATTGCAGACCAATAAACTTCTGACTTAATACAATTAATCTTTTTAGGAAAAAAAAAAAAGCTTTCATTTATTGGTTCTTAACTGTACGCCTGTTGGTTGATATTAATGAAGATTTAAGTCACAGAAGTATTACAAATGATGAAGTTAGATGTGTAAAACAAATATATTAAGCCTTATAGGTATGGAATATATAGCTAAATTGTATTTGCCTCATCACTTTTTATTATATTTTTGTAATTTTCTATGTATGTATGTACTAGTGTTATGAAAATGATATATTTATGTATGTAATTTATGAATATGTATGTGTAATATATTTGCTTATGATGTATGCAGGAAATGGCTATATTTGATGATGTGAATGGGTACCTGGAGCACATGACTAGGGGGCTAGATGTCAGTCATGCTTGATGTTAGCCACATTACTGCCCTCCCCTGAGAATAGTTTTACTTTGAAACTGGTTTGCTATTTGTGTTCCATGATTAGTAATATGCTTTGTTTTATGTGGATGTGTGCTTGGTTAGTGTAACATAGTGTCTCATGATATGTTGTGTCGACGTGTGATTGAGTGTGTTATTCACTGGAGACAAATTTTTCTTATTCTTGCATATTTTCTAGTTTCCATTTTTGTGGAGGTCATGATTTAACTAAGATTGTTTCAGCAATTGCTTTTGTATTAGTTTAATTATTGTTGAACTGTCTCCTATTGTTTTATATAATATTTTATGCTTGTGTCACCTGATATGTATTATAACTTGCTATACATTCCTTGTGATTTATTGGATTCTTTCATACATTACTCTTGGTGTTGTTTAACCATTTAATGTGTAGATGTGATGAATGCTATCCTTACTAGTTCCTCCCCTCCTCTCCAGGAAATATGATTTATAACAAATCCCCAAGGAACTGTGGGCTCATACATGGTGCATCCTATGAAGGGAGCTTTGCCCACATTAAGCATCAGCATAACCTAGGAAATAGTCATTGTAATTAAGGTTCCAGATAACATGGGTAGCTTAAGAGGTTAGGAAGATTATGGTTAATTGGCCCAACAGATGTTGCTGTTAAAACTCTTTGGATAGTCCAAAGAAAACCCATTTAAACCTTGGATAAAGAACCCTCGTAGCCATTAGGTTATAGAAACTTATAGACCCCATGAAGATATGTTGCCTAAGCCCCTTAAATTTTTGGTATGTTGAGCTAACAAAACAGGAGGGGGGGGACTTTTGAGGTATTGATCACAGCATCTGTGTCTCTTTATATCTGTCATATATTTTCTTGAATCGTCCTTCAACTTTAAAAGAAAATTTCAATTTAGATTTATTACGAACGAGACCGACCGATCCGGATTCCAATCTTGGATAAATCCAAAATTGACCTTTCGATTATGATTGACGGCACGTATAAACAAGTGAAGGTACTGATAGGAATCAGAAAATAGTGCAAAGAAAAACTTTAATCGATATTTTTGCTATCGATAATTTTTTTTGCTTGATACCAACCTTAAATTTAAGGAGGTCGTGTTTCGACAGACGTATCTTAAAAAAAAGGGTATCTTGAAGAGGCAGCGATTTAGAGTCGATTTTTAATTAATTCTCTTTTCTGCACATTCTCTTTTATTTACGATTCATTAAGTTCAGCTTAACCAGAAGAGAGTTTTATGTAATCTATAATCGGAATTCGAATATTTTCAAAATATCCCCTAATTAGAGCTAGTGGTCTGAGCGCACCCACTTGCCAACGTTGTTCCTACGGGATGTAAACAACCTGGCAGCTGATTACGCCCCAGATTCGTTCACCTCGTGAACAGCTTGTTCCAGCCCCTCACCTTGAACTGGTGCACACCCAGCGAACGCGTGTCGTCAACCAGCCGGTAATAAACCGAGCCAGATATGAGCTCCCGAGGCCGGGCAGGGTGTTAATCACGAGACTGCGAGGCGAAATGTGGTACCCCAAACCCCCAGCTGGGCGAAACGTTTATCAATGCAGACCTTAAAAGCTGCTGTTGGTTGATTGATGGCCAGAGCTCCATTAATCCAACTGAGAATTACAAGGTTTCGTCTCAGGTAGCCTAAGGCGTGCGAGTGGCCAGGGGCAGAGAGGAACTGTTGGCTCGAGCGCTCATTGAAGACATGCTTTAAGGTCAGTAATCACGAGCTAGCGAGGCCCATTTAACAGCTAGAACTCGCCTTAGTGTCGCGATGCAACGCTATTTCGTGATATATTCTGGATAATATTTGTTTCATGTATGGGGTTGTGTTAGGAATAGACCAGATCCCGAAATTCGCCACATGTCCGGTAATGATAACCTGGCTATGTATGGTAATCAGTAATTATTTTAGAAGGTCCATCAGATAGAACACCCATAACCATAATGACTATAATATCTTCCCCCAAGAAACCTCTTCTCTATGATAGATATGCAAAGAAGATAAGAATATTGTTTCTTCCTGTGTTTATGCTTATGGTGCTACCGGGTTCCGCCTGCAAGAGGGTACGTCGCAGGTGAAAAGTCACGTATGGCAAGGCTGTATCACTAGGAGTACAGTCCTGTCAAAGAACGTCTCGCTCCAAGGGAGTCTACATTTCCTTGCTGCTGGAAGTAGTGCAGCCTTAGGCTGCAGGTGCCTTTTAAAAGGTCCTGGGTGACCATAGTACTCTTTCACATAAATTCATCTTGGGGGTAATGGTAGAGAAAGTAAATATATGCATTTAACCCTGTGTTAATAAAGATATGAAGGAAAAAGGTAAGTACGATAATTGCCCCACATTAAATTCCTGTATGTTAATCTGATTAGGGAAGATGTTAATGCAAAAGGGAAAATTTGATTGACATTTTAAGTGTAGTAGGCGGAAGTATAGGCACGTTTTGATTATGGAACTTGTATTTTGGTAAAATATGGCAAGCTTCTGCACTTGAACCATTACTGTACCATACTTACAGTAGTATGCTTCTGTTGATAGTGATCTGTGTTTTTAAAGGTAAATAGACTGCGTACTGTATGAAATATGATGTCAGATAAGTGGAATCGGTCTTCAAGTTCAGCAGCACCCTGCCAGATCAGTCCCTGAGAGCCATGGCAGCACTCTACACACTCCAGTGAGGTGAGAAGCCATTAATGGGTAGCTCTGTAACTGTTACCAATCATATGGTCTTGTTTTATAGAATTGTCTATCCATTTGAATGCCTATCAGTCTCTTAATTCATTTGTCTATCCATTTGAATGCCTACCAGTTTGTTAATTCATATTTTATTGTGTTGCCATCATGTAAAAATACTGTACCTCATATTACATTCGGATGGCACTGATTAAAATGAAATTGAGATAAAGCACTTCCAGTTACCACATTTTGGTACAGTTTTATGTTAGATCAGATTAAAGCTTAGTCCAGCCATTTTTTTTTTTAATGAAGATAGCCCAGCCTGATCCATTCTGGTATCATCCTGAATTTAGATGCTTCTAGGTAATAAAATCTAAGAAAAATCGAAGCCAGAAGTATTGATTACTTTCAGCAAGACCAGTCCTGAATGCACAGTTCATAGACAGTGTTTAGAGGAACAATAATATAGATTCAGAACATCAGCTTTGAGAGCAATCTACCTTCCAGTTAAAATTCTTTTAGTGGTGAAAGTGAATGTTTGTGGAAGTTTGATACTTCAGAGTTCCACCATTCATAAACTGAACCCCTCCATCATACTACCAAGTAAAAGCTCTTCTAATATTGTGATAGAATTTGATCTGGATATGCATTTATAAAGTTTGCATTAAAATTTTTCATCTCTCAGAATATTATTAAGAAGATCAATAAAACCTGTTACTTTTTCTTTCCCCAGTGTGTGTCACTGAACTGCAGTTTAAAAGGTTTGTTTGTAGCTTGCTGATATTCTGAGTTTGCTTCCTAAGTGGAAAGGTTGATATGGTTTAGAAAATATCCATTTTGTAAATCTTATGCTGTAATGTTTTATGTGATGACCAGTTAAACATCATGTGGTGATTTTTTATGTTCTTTCATTTTGTCTGGAAATAATAGTTCTTCTTTTCTCCAGAAGTTAAGTGCATTGCATTGAGTTATTTGACCAGGAAGGTTTAGAAGCTAAGTTTGCTGATGTTTTATGTCATATGTGTAGTAGGGAGATTACAGATTCAGAATTATTTACTGAATACGGATTCAAATCTTGGAGGTTTTAATACAATTTTATGTTATTAGATTATATCTTCAAGTTTGTACACTTTCCCTCTAGTCTCAATGTATAAGATAGGATAGAATAACCAAACTGTAGCCAAAAATCTTTGTTAAAAAATGTTAGTAGATGATCAGTTGTGCAAGCATAGAAAATTAAGTTTGGCTAATGCATATAACAGGAAAGATGCAGACAGATTATTTAGGCTACCCTGAAACCTGTTATCGTATCATATTCTACAAGAATAATTATATGAAAAATATGTGGATTCCTGTGGAAGAATCATGATATTTTCAAATTTTTCATTTTTCAAATCTTACTTGTCCATTTCAGTTTGATGAGTTTATGTTGGCCATTGTGCAGAGATGACCAAAAGCTGGATACCTGAACACCAAGCCTTGGTTAGTGGTATTTTGCTTGGTGTAGGAAGTACGGTAGCATTGTTCCATTACCGTGGTGCCATTGCCCAAATGGTTTGTTCTTGGAGGATGCTTAGATCTATAAAGACAGTGCAGAGGAATGTCCATGTGGTCACTAATGAGGAAAGCTGGGCCAAAGTGCTCCCCAGGCTCCAAAGGTATGAAGAATTGGTTTGTTCATTGTTCTTATACTTACCGCTACATAGTTGCAGGGTACAGAATCCCATATTGTACTGTCTTTATTAGAAGCCTCTGTGATTTGAATTTGTGCTGTTATTTATGGTGACATAATGTCATGTTGTGTTTCTATAGTTTTAATGTTTAATGATGTCACAGTATTCTTGCTAATATAATGACCTGATACAGAGTTGGTAGTAGAGTGTGCAAGTTAGACTTACAGATATCATTCAAATTACTTCTAGATGACTTCAGCCAAAATAAGAAGAGAATACCCTCTCATGGATATGTGTGATAATGCCATGTAAAAGAGGAAATGCTATACTGTACATAGAAATCTTTTTTCATATAATTTGGAAATTGCACACTAACAGATGCATATATATGTCCATCTTTGTGTCACCAACATGATCCTAGGGTTTATATTTTTAACCAGTTTTTCGTATTCCTGCTTATATATATCCATTCTCTTCTCAAGTATATGCTTGTCATTATATGTTTTTCTTTATATCAGTTCCCTGCTTAAACCATCCTTCACTTACCTCATTTATTTCTTTTTGTTCCCTAGGATGCATTAAGGATACCCTTCCATGTCTTCTTAATTTTGCCATACTGTTTTTGTCTGTATTTTTCTGCATATCTAAGATACTCACTTTGCTTACAAGCACCCAGCTGACTGTCTTGTTACACAGTTCTGCTCCTTTGTTTCCTGCCATACATAGAAAATTGAAGCAACAGCTATTTATTTTTATCCATTTATGAATTTGCTCTCATTTGATATATTTGTCTCCATTCTTTTTGTATCTGGATTTGAATTTTCATAAGCTTTTTAGAAGATTTTGTAATGCAAAAGTGTGAATATAGGGTTTATAAATGCCTTAAAAGGTCTTGTTTACCCACTCTTTTGCTTTTTAAATTTCCTTTTTTCTTATCACATGTACTTTTGTTTTTGAGTAGTTCTAGTGTGTATGTTCAGATAGAAGACATGACTCCTGCTTTTGATCATCCTTTAGAATATTTTCATGATTTGATAATGAATCACGTCTGCTATACCTGTCACCTTACCATGTTAGCAAGGTAACACCAGGATTAGAATAAGAAATGGTCTTATTTGCTCACATCCACTCTTTTTCTGTCTTGTATAATGCACCAAAACCAGATATTTTTTTACATTTTCCAGTATTATTCACACGTTATACCTGAACTGGAATGATGTAGTTCATTAGTTTATTAGACTGACTAAAAAACTGATCACAGAAAACAAGAAAATTGATAATTCATGAAAAATGTATGTGTGATTCAGGGAGATATCAGAACTGCTGGTTTGTTTTGTGTGATACTATAGGTTAATCAATGGAATTTTACTTCCTTGTCAGGGAAGCACAGCATGAGGGTGCTGTGGGTTTTGACTGTGAGTGGGTACAGGTGAAAGGATCACGTCGTCCAGTGGCACTTATGCAGCTGGCTTCATGCTCTGGGTTATGTGTTTTAGTGCGATTATCCCACATGAAGCCAAATTTTCCCAGTACTCTTAAGGTAAGTTTTGGTATATAATGTTGGAGCATTGCTGAATATTTCTTAAGATACAGATAGTAGGTATTTGAGAAGCATATGGTAGAAAACTTTGATTTGAAGGAAACGTAAAGCTTATATGTTTTTTTGGATTTTCTGGTTTTATAGTAAACTTGGATATTGATTTTAATGCCCTTTGGTTAGTGGTACATAGTGATATGTTATAGATTTTATGCATTAACTTGCTTAGTCGTAGGCTTATTCTTACTGAATAAAATATATACAGTTTATAATCACATCAAACATTGTTTTGCTCTGCTTGTAGTACCTCATGGAGAGCAAAGTGGCCATCATATGTTTTTATTTTCACTTTTCTCAGACTTTCTTGGAGGACAAATCAGTTTTAAAAGTGGGCATTGGTCCTCTTGATGACAGTAGCTATCTGGCAGTGGATTATGACATAAAAGTAAGGAAGAGTTTTTGCTTTATGAGACATAGCAATATGGTTCATGTAACTTGATCTTGCCAGTACAAAATGAGTTTACTTCATAAAGTTTGGCTTTCTTTTTTTGTATACTCACCTGTCCAAAAGGCAACAGTTGCTTAGCAGTGAATGAAAAGTGGTATTTAGCATTTACTTTGACATATGTTAATTTTTCTAAATTTCTTATAAATTTGTCTTCAGTTTTTCTCCCTGGTTATTTTTTTTTCCAGGTGCAAGGATGTGTTGACCTTCGTTACCTTGTTCTGCAGTGTCACAGGTCTGAGTCATCTGGTCCAGATACTTTGGGTGGAGAAAAGTCTGCTGGTGGCATGGGGTTGAATGCACTATCACAGAGGTATCTTGGACGTACACTGGACAAGGACTGGCGAGTTAGGGCTAGCAACTGGGAAGCTGACACCTTAACCAAGAGACAGGTACTGTCTGTCTTATTCATAATCCTCTGTGTTTGTATTTGCTTGACAGATGCTCCACTGCTGCAATTTACAAATGATTCACATTTACAATAATAGTGTGGCATGATCCCAAGAGTAAACAATATGGCCATCTAGTAATTTTATTTGTAATTTAAGAACTATGTAATGACTTTACTTCATACAAGGTCAATTATAGAGGATCACAGCATAGAAATCCTTAGAATGGAAACTTAAGATACCGAACAGTGCGAACAGTGCGGTCACCTCAGTGATTAGCTTGTGGGAGCTTACTAGTCAAAAACCAAGTTAGCATTTTTCTTGCTGGTTTGCAGTTTCCTCCATTGCAAGGTAGCTCCAAGAACAGATGAGAAATGGCCTCATTTGGTCACATCCACTCTGTAGTTTTAGCACAGTATATTTGAATGGGAAATCCCAGGTAACTATGAATGATATTAGTCTTTAGTGAACTTGCAAATCTTGCAAGCCTTATCCATCTTGTTGTTCACTCAAATTTCATAAGTTGCACAGGATTTACTTCTCTGAAAACCTGTGGGATCAAAGCTTTTGCATTCTGTACTGCTTAATGCTTGCTGGCTTTGAAGCATAGAACCATGAGGCTTGGGATGTGAACATGTTCCAGTGACACTTGTTACATCATAAAAAAATTTGCTTACATTTCAGTGTTGCTATATACTTCATCCACTTTAGAATTTACCAAAAATCTATTTTTGTATCATTTGGTGTGTCAGAAATAATACGAAATAGTGGAGTATAAAGTTCATATAAATTCTTAACGGCACTCTACAGACTCATTGTATTATACTGTATGCAATATGTTTTTTGTTTTTTTTTCTATCTGTCTGTCTTATCCCTAGGGATAGGGGAGAAACAATACTTCCCATGTATTCCGTGTGTCTTATAGAAGGGGGTGGGAGCTGGGGGCTGGAAATCCTCCCCTCCTTTTTACTTTTCCTTAAGAAGGAACAGAGAAAGGGGCTAAGTGAGGATTTTTCCTTCTAATGCCCAGTCATCTGTTCTTGACACTAACACAGGAAATGGTGAATGTGTATGACAAAAAATCTATCTGTTTATCTTTGCTATCTTTGGGATTACAGTAAAGTGAGGGACTTGAGTGTGTTGATGAATACAGTTGTGGAAAGTTAATGAATTTGAGAAGGTTATATTACCTAATCTGGTTTCATCACTCTTTGAAGTCAAGGCATATGACAAAGATTTCTGTGGTGGTATGACATAATAAAGAGATGAACTGATAATATTGTCTGATAAACACATCATTTTACTTTTATTTACAGGAGAGGTATGCCGCAGAGGATGCTCTGGCTGGCATTCACATCTTAGTGATGCTAGTGGAGAGACTGTGGGTTTTATCCTCCCCATTAATTCCCTTCCTTCCGCTACCAAGGTGGTACCACCATCTGTCTGCAGCCGTCCATCAGACTTGTCAGGGGCTACTCGATCTCAAGTTCTGTAATCCCAACAGGCATCAGAATGGAGGTACAGGAGTTTTTGAAAGTTCTCCAATGATAACCTTCATTTGAATTACATGCGATAGTCTGATTATGATATTTTGGCTAGGGGGTACGAAAAGTCATCCAAAATATGGTCTGAGTATGTATACTTTCAAATGTATTATGAATCAACTTTATTCCCTGACCTCACAGAGTTGTATCTGTATCATTGTTTGTAATGTCACTGTTTACCAGTTTTAATGCAAGCCATTGCTATCTCTGAGGACTGTGGTTTTTGCACATTCTTTTTTTGTACGTTGTTTTATCTCTCTCTCTCTCTCTCTCTCTCTCTCTCTCATGCAGAATTTCTGATCTTGGTATTTATGAATACCCTATTCCAACTTAGTAAAATCATGGGATAAACCTGGTCATAATACGTTATCAGTGTTTATGGAATGCTAGAATTCACCCTCTTAAATGATGAATCAGTTTCATCCTTAAGCTTCTTTTTCAGTTGGAGATTCATATTTTTTTGGTGTAAAGTGGGTGAGAAATCAACCCCAAAAATGTTACCCCTTATTCCATTGAATCCTATGGTAAAATGGGATTCACCAACATTAAGCAGGGACTGGGTGTGGTATTTCCTTCCCTATACTCATATAAATTATTGTACCACTTCTATAACTGAGCCCTCTATCTATCTACCTATCTATATCTCTGTTGCCTGTTCTATCTATCTATATCTCTGATGCCTGTTCCAATTGGAACTCT
The DNA here is from genome assembly GCA_038088735.1 of Panulirus argus. Taxonomy (NCBI): domain Eukaryota; kingdom Metazoa; phylum Arthropoda; class Malacostraca; order Decapoda; family Palinuridae; genus Panulirus; species Panulirus argus. Next base: position 4,800 of record JAYMFT010309888.1, on the reverse strand, counting down.
CTCATAAGGGTAGCCATGGCAACAAAGTCTTCATAACTAGAGAACTCCAGTGCCACTTCTAAGCCTTTAGTGCCTCACCCTTAACAGGCCAGTGGCAGAGGGCAAGTCTAGCACAGTGTTTGCAGAGGCTCCTATCTAATGTTTTCAGTGACTCCTTCTATCTACTGCTCCTACTATTTTGCCAAAAGGCAGGGCTAGCGCATAGTGCTCACCGCAGGAAAATTTAAAGTTACAAAGAATGAGCTGTACGAGTTAAGTGTTACATATGACAAGGAGAGATTGTATGTTTGTGGACAGAATGCCAGTAGTCCATATGTTAGTGAGGCAGAAAGAAAAGACAACTACCTGGGTTAGAGGAGTGTAACTTAACAACCTTTAGAGTGCTGGCTTACTAAGCAGATGTCACCAACCTTCCTGATACCCTGATGGGTAGTACTGGTAATATACCTCCCTGGTTGCAACTGGAACTCCCTGAAGGGGGTGGCCATAGCAATAGAGTCTATAATTAGTGAACTTTTGCATTGCTTGTTATCCTTTAGTGTCTCACCCTTAACAGACCACTGACAGAGGGCAACTCTAGCGGAGTATTTGCAAAGGCTCCTAGGTGTTGTTGTTCCTACTGACTACTTTTACCTAATCATTCAAGTAGTTTAACTTTGTTTTTTATCCTTGAACGTTCATTATGATTATTGTAGACTATCCTCTGAAATACCTACCTGTATTCATATGATTTCCAGACCTCTGCTTTATAAATAATGATAAAAACATTTTCCCACAGGGCTTGCACCTAGTAATCGTCCAGGGTTTTCCATGAAAATGAAGACTACGTACCGATCATACTGCACACGCAAGGGCCCCTTATACCATAACTGCCAGCTCTGGGCCCCAGATGATGAACCTCTTTGTACTTGTGACCCAAAAAAAGCATTCTGGTATGTGGAAAAAGGTCTTGGGGAAATGGTTAGTGAAGACCCAATTATTGTTCGCCTTAATTTTGAACCTGCTGGTCGTTCAGTGGCTGAGAGTGAAGACGGGAAATTTTATATTCAGGAACGGCAAAACATTTGTGTTGTATGTGGTAAGGATGAGTCATATATCAGAAAGAATGTAGTACCCCATGAATATCGTAAACATTTCCCTGACATTCTGAAAGATCACCAAAGCCATGACGTTGTTCTACTTTGTATAGTGTGCCACAGACAAAGTAACTTGCATGATAATACTCTCAGATCTAAACTTGCTAAAGAATTCAATAGTCCAATAGGCACAGAACAAGATGTGAAGGTCATCATGGACTCTTCTCTTAAGAGGGTTAAAAATGCTGCTGGAGCTTTATTGCGAAACCGTGCTAGAATCCCACAAAAGAGAATTATGGAACTTGAAAAAATTGTCAAAAACTTTTTCAAGATAGAGGAGATAACTGAGGATCATCTCCAGGATGCTGCTACTTTGAATGTGAATATTGTGAATGAAAATTATCAGGCTCATGGCCAAAGGATATATGAAGCATATAAGAAGGTTGGGATAGTGAAGCTCGAACAGAGGTGGCGACAGCACTTCCTAGACACCATGAAGCCACATTACATGCCTGATGGTTGGTCTGTTACTCATAATATTTACAAATTACATCTTAAAATGAGTCACTTCCCACTGGACCATCCAGAACGCCTCAGATTTAAGACTATTTTGGTGGGTTCAGAGGGTATGATTGACATTCCGTATAATCCCCAGCAGGACCCAGTAAATTCAAAGATTTTCTGGGAGTTGCATTAACCTTTTTCCTGAGGCCAGTTTGTATACAGACCAGCATATTTTCTGTTCCCTGCAGCCTGTGCATATACAGTTAAAATTCTTGAATCAGCTGCCTCTCCCATGAGATACCAGATGCCAGGCCAAAATATTTTCTATTCTCTGGTCATTCTGTGGAGATGTTAAGGAGGCCTGTATGAGATCAGTGTCCTAATGCTGTATACTAATTTCCGAAGCATTCACGCTCTCACAAGAATAGCTATTAGTGATAAAATCCCATAGTAATAATATTTGTTTACAATAAAAATACTTCCAAAAGCACAAATATCTCACTACATATGCCTACAAATACCTAATATGTTTGGCAACAGGTCACATTAATTTAGAACTTGCATAGCAGGCATAAACAGAGTTTCTCCAGGTTGAGTTGCATTATGTAATTTTATTTAGAATATTTTGTTCTAGTTAATCATAATAACTGATGAAGATATTTTTGTAGAATATTTGAGAATATCGTACACAGATAATACCTTAGATATTAGGACTGGACGCAGTGAAAAGGGTTCAGTGCGATTCAGAGTCATTATTTTGATAAGCAAGCATCCAGAACTGATTTAAATTTATGAAAATACTTCTCATGATAGTGTGTCCTCTTACTTTCACTGGGTAAATGATGCATATTAATGAGGTAACTGAAAAGCTTTTCCAAGATGTGGTTGACCTGAATTTGAAGATATGAGGGTTATCAACCTAAATAACAAATGACTTGAGGTTAACAAGAAAATTTGATTGATATGGCAGAGGTAATATCAGTACTTCCTTTCAAACTCCATGAAGCCACAGTGCATATCTTTGGGTTTGTCTGTTACTCATAATACATTTACAAGCTTCATTTTGAAATGAATCATTCCCATGTGGACTACTGTTCCATTTCCCAGTCCTCCAGAGGCCCATATCAATTGAGGTGGTTGCAGCAGACTGAATTCTCAACCTCAGTTTACAAGTGAATAATGTGTTTTGCATCATGGAATTGTCTCTTGGCACCAACTCACTTGGAACCCACTCACACCTGGGTAGACTTCATGGGAAGCTTCCACATCATCAGGCTGAGATGAGGAGTTGCACAGATGACCATAAATTTTTACCTTTCAGCCTTCAAAGCACAGATAACCTGGATGTTCCAAACATAGTATTATTTCAGTAATTTCAATGGGCACTGTTGTTGTCTCAGTATAATCCTCATGAGGGCTTGATGAATTTGAAAATTTTCAAATTTTTAAGCTCTACTAAGCACATTTTTGTCATTCGCTCTATGGGGAGGCCCTTGGTATTGACCTTCAGTCTGCAGAAAACAACCATTGTAGCATTTCCTAACCTTTTCTGGATGATTGTTTGATACATTTCATTTTTATGTGAATTTCATTTCTTTTGCCTGATATTCGATATTCTTCAAATGGCTAACCACTGCCAAGGAGCATTGCTCCTGTGCTTAGGGATTTGATCCACTGGGATTTCATCCTCGGAGTAGAAGGAAAATTTTTTCCAGTGAATTACTTTTATTAAATGCTTTCACTCCTATTCCTATATGGCATTTTGATAATCAGTAGAGTCCTGATCACAAATACTTTATTGATGGAATTTTCCTGCCCACACTTGAAAGAAGCAGCAATTTATTTTCTGACAATAGATGCTCTTTGACTTACGATGGGGTTACATTCCGATAAACCAATCATAATATGAATAAGGTTATTCAAAAATACATTTAATATGTAATTTAATACTGTACATCTAACCTACAGAACATCATTGCTTAGCCTAGCCTACCTTAAACATTCTCAGAACACTTAGATTAGCCTACAGTAGGGGAATATCATCTAACATGAAGCCTATTTCATAATAATGTGTTGAATATCACACCACCATAAAGTCAAAAAATCGTAAGTCGGGGAGCATCTCTAGAGGCATATGTAAATACCAGATATCACTTGCAACTCTGTGATGCAGAAATATCCATTCTATTACCAAGAGAAAACCATGAAGGAGGACAAAGCTTGTGCATCCCACCCAAGTTTCTACCCTACTGCATACTATAATAAATGGGATTTTGTGATTCAGGTGACTATAACAGACAACTAACACTTTGACTTCTCAGAAGCCCTTGAGGAGTGTTATGAATATCATATTAGAGAAAGACACTCTCAAAGTAGAGCATTAGAAAATTAAATTGGAGGATGATGTGCCAGGTTTTAAATGCGTATGTGTTATGCCGAATTTTAAGTGCCTACAATGCTCTTGGTATAAGAGGTTATGATTCTTTTTAAACAGCTCAAATACTCTTATTTTTATTTCAAATATTGGTAATAATCCTCATGCTTTGGAGATAACTTTTTCGTGTAGTCAGGACTGAATAGCTCAAAAGACTTCGGGATTAAGCTGAGTATATCCATTGCCACTTTGTAATATGTTAATGGGGTCAGTGAGAAAACAGAAACTTTAGGAACATTGAAATCTGTTTCATTTGCTTTAATTTTGTGAACAGGTATGTATATATGAAGAAAAAAAATCTGTTACAGCAAAACATTTGTTGAGATCGAAGCATGTTCTGGAAATAAGAATGGAAACATAATTGGTAATAAAAAGAAAGAAAGTTAGGTTAGTCTTGAAGGCAATTTATATACTAAAGAATTTATGGAATCAGATAAAATTTGTGTCTTCAAAGAATGGTTGTTAGCAAAGTCCATGACATATGGACAAAAGAAAGATTTTTCCATTTAATACAAGTCGAGAACTTCATATGTAAGCAGAAACAGCAAACAAGTATAAACTTTTTTCCAAACCATTCATATTCTCAATTTCCCATGTCAGTGAGGTAGCATAAAGAATAGATGACTGAGCCTTCAAAGGAAAAATCCTCGCTTGGCCTCATCCTTTGTAAAACCGGAGGGAAGAATTTCCAGCCCCCCCGCTCCCACTCCTTTTAGTTGCCTTCATTGACTCACAGGGAATATGTGGGAATTATTCTTTCCCCACTATCCCCAGGGATATATATAT
>JAYMFT010309877.1:0-10134 GCA_038088735.1 Panulirus argus | reverse complement strand
AACACAATTAATATAATTGAAATATAACCAGAAAAAATACAAAATGTAATAAAAAACAACACAAAGATAATCAGTGGAATTAAATGAAACACAAACTGTAATTGACAATACAAACACAATCAGTGTAATTGAATGAAATGCAAAATGCAATCAACAACAATACAAATATAATCAGTGGAATTAAATGAAACACAAAATGTAATTAACAACAATACAAACATAATCAGTGTAATTAAATGAAATACAAATTGTAATCAACAACAATACAAATACAACTGTGTGTAACTAAATAAAATACAAAATGTAATAAAATACAAAATGTAATAAAATACAAAATTAAATTAAAAAAATGTAATTAACAACAATAAAAATACAATCAGTGTAAATGAATGAAATACAAAATGTAATCAACAACAATACAAATACAATCACTGTAATTAAATGAAATACAAAATGTAATCAACAACAATACAAATACAATGAGTGTAACTGAATAAAATACAAAATGTAATCAACAGCAATACAAATATAATCAACAGCAATATAAATATAATCAGTATAATTAAAGGAAATATAAAATGTAATTTACAACAATACAAATACAATTGGTGTAATTGTATAAAATACTAAATAAAATCAACAACAATACAAATATAATCTGTGGAATTAAATGAAACACAGAATGTAATCAACAATACAAAAACTATCAGTGTAACTGAATGAAATACAAAATGCAATCATCAACAATACAAATATAATGAGTGGAATTAAATGAAACACAAAATGTTATTAACAACAACAGAAATACAATCAGAATAACTGAACGAAATATAAAATGTAATCAACAACAATACAAATATAATCAGTGTAATTAAATGTTATGCAAAATGTAATCAGCAACAATACAAATACAATCAGTATAAATTAATTAAATAAAAAAGTAATCAACAACAATACAATTATAATCAGTTAAATTAAATGAAATATAAAATGTGATTTACAAAAATACAAATACAATCAATGTAATTTAATAAAATACCAAATGCAATCAACAACAGTAAAAATATAATCAGTGGAATTATATGAAACACAAAATGTAATTAACAACAATACAAATACAATCAGTGTATATGAATGAAATACAGAATGTAATCAACAACAATACAAATATAATCAGTGGAATTAAATGAATACAAAATGTAATTAACAATAATACAAATACAGTGTAATTGAACAAAATACAAAATGTAATCAACAACAATATTAATATAATCAGTGTAATTAAATAAAATACAAAATGTAATTAACAACCATACAAATACCAAGTGTAACTGAATAAAATACAAAAATGTAATATACAATAATACAAATACAGTCAGCGGAATTAAATGAAATACAAAATGCAATCTAAAAAATATAAATACAATCTGTGTAATTGAATGAAATACAAAATGTACTCAACAGTACAAATATAATCAGTGTAATTAAATGAAATACAAAATGTAATCAACAACAATAAAATACATCAGTAACTGAATAAAATACAAAATGTAATCAACAACAATATAAATATAATCAGTGGGATTAAATGAAACATAAAATGCAGTTAATAACAATACAAATACAATCAGTGTAACTGAATGAAGTACAAAATGTAATCAACAATAATACAAATATAATCACTGTAGTCAAATGAAATACAAAATGTAATCAGCAACAATACAAATACAATCAGTGTAACTGAATAAAATACAAAATGTAATCAACAACAATACAAATATAATCAGTACAATTAAATGAAATATAGAATGTAATTTACAACACTACAAATACAATCAGTGTAACTGAATGAAATACAAAATGCAATCATCAACAATACAAATATAATCTGTGGAATAAATGAAACACAAAATGTAATCAACAATACAAATACTATCAGTGTAAGTGAATGAAATACAAAATACAATCATCAACAATACAAATATAATCAGTGGAATTAAATGAAACACAAAATGTAATTAACAACAATAAAATTACAATCAGAGTAACTGAATGAAATACAGAATGTAATCAACAAAAATACAAATATAATCAGTGTAATTAAATGAAATACAAAATATAATCAGCAACAATACAAAAACAATCAGTGTAAATTAATTAAATAAAAATGTAATCAACAACAATACAAATATAATTAGTAAAATTAAATGAAATATAGAAAGTAATTTACAATACAAATACAACCAATATAATTTAATAGAATACTAAATGCAATCAACAACAGTACAAATATAATCAGTGGAATTATATGAAAAACAAAATGTAATTAACAACAATACAAATACAATCAGTGTAATTCAATAAAATACTAAATGTAATCAACAACAATACAAATATAATCAGTGGAAGTAAATAAAATACAAAATGTAATTAAAACAATACAAATACAGTGTAACTGAACAAAATACAAAATGTAATCATCTATAATACTAATATAATCAGTGAAATTAAATGAAATATAAAATGTAATTAACAACCATACAAATACAAAGAGTAACTGAATAAAATAAAAATGTAAAATACAATAATACAAATATTATCAGTGTAATTAAATGAAATACAAAATGCAATTAAAAATACAAATACAATCAGTGTAGTTGAATGAAATACAATATGAACACAATCGTACAAATATAATCAGTGTAATTAAATGATATACAAAATGTACTCAACAACAATACAAATACATCAGTGTGAAACTGAATAAAATACAAAATGTAATCAACAACAATACAAATATAATCAGTGGGATTAAATGAAACACAAAATGTAATTAACAACAATACAAATACAATCAGTGTAATTGAATGATATACAAAATGTAATCAACAACCATACAAATATAATCAGTGTAATCAAATGAAATACAAAATGTAATCAGCAACAATACAAATACAATCAGTGTAACTGAATAAAATACAGAATGTAATCAACAACAATACAAATATAATCAGTATAATTAAATGAAATATAAAATGTAATTTACAACAATACAAATACAATCAGTGTAAATGAATGAAATACAAAATGCAATCATCAATAATACAAATATAATCAGTGGAATTAAATGAAACACAAAATGTAGCTAACAACAATAAAAATATTATCAGTGTGAATGAAATACAAAAATGTAATCAACAACAATACAAATATAATCAGTGTAATCAAATGAAATACAAAATGTAACCAGCAACAATACATATACAATCAGTGTAAATGAATTAAATAAAAAATGTAATCAACAACAATACAAATATAATCAGTATAATTAAAAGAAATATAAAATGTAATTTACAACATTACAAATACAATCAGTGTAACTGAATGAAATACTAAATGCAATCAACAACAATACAAATATAATCAGTGGAATTAAATGAAACACAAATGTAATTAACATCAATACAAATACAATCAGTGTAATTGAATGAAATACAAAATGTGATCAACAACAATACAAATATAATCAGTGGAATTAAATGAAATACAAAATGTAAGTAACAATAATACAAATACAGTGTAATTGAAGAAAATACAAAATGTAATAAAAAACAATACTAATGAAATTAATGTAATTATATAAAATACAAAATGTAATTAACAACCATACAAATGCAAAGTGTAAATGAATAAAATACAAAATGCAATCAACAACAATACAAATATAATCAGTGTAATTAAATGAAATACAATATGTAATTAACAACAATACAAATACAATCTGTGTAACTGAATGAAATACAAAATGTAATCAACAATACAAATATAATCAGTGTAATTAAGTGAAATACAAAATGTAATCAACAACAATACAAATACATCACTGTGTAACTGAATGAAATACAAAATGTAATCAACAACAATACAAATATAATCAATGTAACTGAATAAAATACAAAATGTAATCAACTACAATGCAAGTGTTATCATTGTAACTAAATACAACTGATGACAGCGTCAAAATAATGCCAGTATAATCATAATTAAAAAATGAAGACGTAATTAATATAATTAAAATACGATGAAAATATAATAGGATATCATCCGTTCTTATCAACAGGGATGGATAAGTGAAGCTGACATTAACTTAACGAATATAAGTTCGTTAGGATGACACACACACACACACACACGAACCAAGAGTCCAAAACTAAGCATTAAAATAAATAGTTTTCATACCAGTATTAAAAGCAAATATTCTTTTTGTCATATCAATGCTATAAAATACCGTTTAAACAAACCAGTGTTGAAATACCGTTGCTATAAAAGTAGCGATTTGAAAAATAAAGAGAGAGTTGTGTTAAAAGTGATACATTACATACCACTGACTAAAAGAACTGTGTCCTTTTTCGACAGAGTCAAATCATTAGCAGTGCATATGTAACACGAGAGAAAAAGTGCAATGATGGCTGGACGGGATGTCAATGGTTGTGAGGGAAAATATGATGAATCAATTTATTCTCGTTTATTCACGACCACTTTTGGTCTGGAGAAAGACTGGTTGTGTGTGTGTGTGTGTTTGTGTGTCTGTCTGTCTGTCTGTCTGTCTGCCTGCCTGTCTGTCTGTCTGTCTGTCTGTCTGTGTGGGTTAATTTAGCCATTTTTCTTAATGGGTTAATTAAGACACTTCCCTCCACGACCATGTCATTTAGTCACCCCCCAGGTCATGACCTTTACTATATCCCCCACTCCCCCCCACCCTTCCCCCCTTTACGAACTACGACCTGAACGAGCCAGTTCTGCTGACGGAGGCGCGAGGAGCAGTAAGCCAGATTTGCTCCAGCGCGGAGGATTGGCAGGGCGGTGGACGTGATCTCCGACGGCGCCTCCCCACACCGACTGACGCTGCTGAGCTGTTCCCCAAGCCAGGCTGCTCTCTTGATAAGACCCCCACGACAGCGGTTACCAGGTGCCCCTTTGTCATGTGAGAGAGAGAGAGAGAGAGAGAGAGAGAGAAAGAGAGAGAATGTTCAACATGGAGGAATCTGTGAAAACAGATGGACTGAGCACGACTGAAATTCACAGAACCACATCCTATATATCTCTCTCTACTTTACATATGTCTTAAATGTGTCTTTGCCATCGCAAGCTGACAAGTACCTAAGACAAATGAAGACAGCGCTGGCACACAACTGCCCGCCATTGTACCCCGGGAGATAATGACAGGACTCCACCCTCACCCCGTGTCCCACCATTGCCTAGATGTGCCCATACATCCCCCACGGGGGGGACATATACCACGGAGGCAGACCACGGGGTTGTCTTACATCTTCTTCAAGACGTCTGGCAAGGTATAAAAGTTTGGGGCAAAATCCCGTGACCGACGCCACGAAAGGGACACACCCATCACTTTACATTCTTCCCGAGACATTTTATTGTCAGATTTTTATGAGTTTCAAGTTTGAGAAACGTCCGATCTTAACGCATTTTCATCAAAAGTGGAAAGTTGTAACTGGGGAGTAAAAGATGGAGGTATTAAAAGCCAGAGTTATATGGACTTCCTCTCCGCGCTTACGCCTCCACGTATCAGCAAATCTTATCTGGGGACGTCGAGCTTTATGATCCATTGCCTCTGTGATAAGCCTTAACGCTACGTGGTAATAATGCTTTCCCTACCCATATAATTAGCCTTAATAGTACGTGTTGATTTATTTATCTATCTAATTACCCTCAACATTAAGGATCCAAGGGAATCAGACGCGGGTCTCAAACTATATCCACCTTTGGAACTGATATAAAACACTCTCTTTATATAAACCTCGAACAACCTGGATCGAACCCGGGACTCCAGCGTAATCACGTCACAGGCCATACAATCACACCCTAGGGTCGTGCAGTCGAGCTCCCGTGTCCGCAAACCCCGTGCCCCACCCCAGGGTGCACGACATGGCACTCCGACAGACAGACAGACAGACAGACAGAACACCGGCCGGCCAACAATCTTACACTCCCGTACAGAACACCTGAACGATTGTTATTCATGGCCTCATCTGCGACTCACCACATCGGACACTGCCGGTGTGGCGTTAAACCCGCGCCATAACATCCGCGGGTAAATAAACCCTGCGGGAGCAGGGCGTTCTCACAGTACCTCCCGCGTGACTTCATAAATATAAAACATTAATGCTAGGGCAAAAAAAAAATATATATATATACATATTCAGCCGTTGAATACAAGAGGACATCATTCATTATGCAGACTTCATCCGTTGAAAAGGCTTTCTCGTGGTATTCCAGACAGGGCCAGGCACACCGGCTTGTGAGGCGGACCAGCCCCTCCTGTTGGCGATAGTCCCGTGCAGCACTTCCCAGGGGCGGCCAGGAGCACCACCCTCACTCCCAGAGGACACAGTTCCGTCATCTCCCTCACCAGAGGAGCGATGGTCTAACTCAGCCCTTCAAGACGACTGGTTACATACGGTTATATGTATGATGAGAAAGTTATACTATTATGAGCAAGTTATACATATCATGAGAAAGTTATAAACATTATGAGCAAGTTATGCAAAATGTAAGAAATTTATACATATTATGAGAAAGTAATATATATATAATAACAAAGCTATTCATATTATGAGAAAGTTATACACATAATGCAAAAGTTTATCGTATCATAAGAAAGTTAACACAGTTCATGGGAAAATTATACATTATACAGATCACTGGAAAGTTGTACAGATCATGAAAGAGTTATACTTGTCACAAGAAAGTTACACGGATCGTGGGAAAGTTATACAATTCAAAAGAATGTTCCACAAATCATGAGAAAATTATTCAGATCGTAAGAAAGTTATACAAATTATGAGAAAGTTATTCACATCACGAGAAAGTTAAAATATATGTTCCTAACCCTTTACCTTAATAGGTAAAATGCACCTGATTAAGAATCATACCATCCTCAATGTCAGTGACACTACTTACCCTAGCAAGTACCCATGACAGACTAAAAAACATGGACCTAACATCACTTGGATATAATCGAGGTAAAAGAAAAACAGAATTACCCAAGTCTTTAAACCCATTGGGGGTAGAGATACGAACTACCCAGCTGGATAATGTCCCTGAAGAGGTCTTTAATCCAGGGCAAAACACCAACATCACGAGACGTGATAAACATAACATATAAACCAATGATCCACACGAGTCAAAGCAGCGCTCGCTGGCTTGTACAGATTACGGCCCCTTCGTAAATATTACGCCTGGTAAAGGCTCTGATCCTTCCCATACTGACCTATTCTCCAGTTCTCACGCACACCGCCTCCACATCACGCATGCTGGGGCTACAGAGGTACAATACAAGGCTCTATAGTTCGCCATAGGCGATAAATACTCCTACATAGAAAAATACCTAAGTCCAATAGCAAAGCCTTAGTTTGAAACCTATTGGTGCATGCTTAGGGGAAGCAACTTAAAAAGTATGGTTCAAAAGACAAGACAACGAAGACATACTTTACACACGTCCCAAACCCCTCGACAACTGTATAAATACAGAACACACCTGGTTCTCTCAGAGCCTCCAAGCACTGAGAGATGCTCAAACTATCCATTAAGTATACTTAATGAACGAACGATCTCCGTATTATCTTACCCAGCTTCCTTCCTAAACCATTTACGAAACCACCACACACACACACTCACACATCCTCAAGCAAACTCGTAAAAACCTTCATCTGCCCCCTCTTAAAACCATCATCTACCTCTCCACTGTGCAGTTCCCTGTCGAACCCCTTCCTCTTCCCCCGTCCTAACTACCCCATAAAAGAAAATCAACTGTGTAATACGCAGTGTAACTTAATCGCTATCCTCAATACTCGTAAGGCAAGATTCAAGGCCCTGCCAATCGTTTATGAACAAGTGTTCTTCACGGTAGGCGCCCATGGCAAGAAGGACTTTAATTCTACACCAGAGATCCTGCTTGAGACGCCAGGACCCTACCCGGGCTGAGGTGGGGTCATACAGGAGGTATAACACACAGGCCCTCTGCCGCCACCTTAACGGAGGCAGTAGTGCGGCGCGTGAGAGGTGTGCCACGGGAGAGCCAAGGTAGCATGTCGAGTCGCAGTGAGGCCCTGACGTACGACCTATGATACCGTCAGTTAACAGGGACCGCAACACACACAGCTGCTGCCGACGTAAGGGTTATGATAATAACAGTCGGGGTCTAGTGTTGCGTGACGGCCGTAACGCGTCACGAGCAGGCCCTCCTGCTTCCATCCTGGGCAATGTGATGGACGGGAGGCACGCCACAAAATCCTCGAGAGCCCATCTCTACCTTAATGCTAATGATGAACGCTAGGGAGAAAATATCACCCAGACGCTTTAAGACGGGGATATATATCGAGGAGTTTCGGGAATTTAAGAACCGTAAATAACACACCAAAGGAAGAAAAAAAAATGATCCGACAATTTTCTTTCCTGCAGAAAAGAAAAAAAAAAAAACAGGACGAACGTGTGTATGTGTGTGTGCGTGTGTGTGTGTGTGTGTGTGTGTGTTCGATTAGGATCGAAGAGGCCGATTTATAAGGCACTCGGTGGCTCACTGGCGTCGCCGTCTGTCTCCTGCCACACGGGCGGCGCGTCGGTTCGATACCCCGCTGTCGGAGGAGCTATGCACATTGCCCGTGATCGTCAGAAACACCACGAGATGCATAAGAGAGAACTTCAGGAGTTGCCCTGGACAAGTAGCTACAATGTGTACTGGATCAGACAGGCTGTTGGGGGCTGCGGCTTCCAATAGCCTGGTCGACCAACGACCCAACCCAACAACCTGGGCCCAGCCCGGGCTGTGGGTGCAGAAGACCCACCAAAGACTTCATGAGGTATTCACCAGGCAAGTGCTTGTGTCAAATGATCCTCTTACCCTTCTCAAATATTTCTCTGTGACATTATTCCACGAATGACTGGTCTTAAAATACACTGACAGCGAAAAAAAAGAGTATCTTATTAAACCACGTTCGTTAAGTCCTTTGTTTTCCTAGTAATACACATTTAGTAAACGAAAAGAACAAATTAATCTTATACAGACGTCAATGAACCCTCACTCCCTGAGCGAGAGGGGACGACATAGATGTGAACTATTTCTATATTTACTCATCTATGTTCATAGAACTTCAACGTTACTTGTATATTTTCTGGTTCTTCATAAATAGAAAACGTTCTCTTTCTGCTGTGTTACGGAACTGTGTCACAAACGAGAGGCGACACAGCGGTCCCTTACTTAGGTAAGGTGGGTGTGCTGGAGGTGAGGAGAGACGGCGGCGACCGGTTTAGACCAAACAGATAAGGATTCGCCACCTCATCCTAATTAGCAAGTTATGATATCCCGGGACTCCCTTTTGCGGCGCTCCTGTACCCTACGCAGGAGGAGCAAGGTAAGGCAGGCTCCCTACGGAGCGGAAATGTTCTAGACGACACTGTGCTTCCTTTTCCATCCACTGACGAAGATGATGCCTCGTCGGTGAGGACTTCTCTCGCTCGCGTTGTTACCACTTGCGGGAGGAGTCCGAGGTAGGACCTGCCACGGTGTTCGAGGCAATAAACAAACCATCAGAACCCTCGATCGATCCCCGACCGCTGGTGAGATTGGCCCTCACACGGGGGAAAATATTACTTTGGCGATGAGGTCACCAAAAGGTCAATAGACTTTTGCTGTGTTTTTGTCATCTCCTTCTTCTACGGGTATTATTTTGTCCAATGCTCTCGTAGGCTGTCTTCGTGTGTCCCTGCCACCAAAGACTGGGCCACCAGCACCCGTCTGGCTACTGCTTCCCACAGTTTCTGTGTGAGGACCACCCACACGAGGAGTGACCGTTATAATACCTCCCTTTTCTTTTCGAAGAGCGAAGCTGTGGAATTCTCGCGTCCTTCCCTCTTCCTATACTAACCCTCTCTGTCTTTAAGTCAAGTCTACAAACACCTGAGGAACTATGATTAATTTCTTGGCTCGTTTTCTCATATTCTGTTGTTATCTCATCCGAGATGGTCATTACTGAGGCATGTTTGCCCATGCCATATCACTGAATATACATATATATATATATATATATATATATATATATATATATATATGTTGAT
>JAYMFT010309866.1:0-10134 GCA_038088735.1 Panulirus argus | reverse complement strand
TGTCCAAACCATTTCAACACACCTTCTTCTGCTCTCTCAACCACACTCTTTTTATTACCACCAATCCACTTCCATCCCCCCCCCGCCTATGTTATCTATACCCCCCGTTGATCCCTCTCCTCCATCCCCCCCCCACCCCACCCCCCAACCCCCACTAGACCCGTGAATTATATCCCTTCACGCCCCACTGACATTCTTCCTACTTTGCTGTTGATACGAAATTAGGTAATGCGCCCGCCCACACGCCCGCCCTAGTCAAGAGCAGACTAACGAGAGAAAGATTCGAAGCAATTCAGACAAGCTGAGCTTTCAGAGGCATGACGAATGGACTATATGATGTACAGAAATGCAAAGTAAGGTATTCTGGTCATAAGATTATCAATCATGAACATAAAATGCTCCGTAAAGCAGTATTAGAAGAAACAGACCTTGAGGTGTTTTATCAATAACGACCTAAACTACGGACAACAATGCCTGGCTGCATATACAAGCCAGTGATAGGTTTAATAGCTTGAAATACTAACTATAAAATGCCTTCTTATTCAGACATCGTTTGGAATACGCTGTTCATCTCTGCTCACCAAACTGCATCAGAGACAAAGGAAAATTAAAACACCTTCAGAGAAATAGAACAAAGCTAATTCCCTTACTCAGAATTAAGTCTTATGAAGACTTAGAAACCTATAATTGTTCTCTTAAGAAAAAACGCAATTTCGAAATCCAAAATAAAATTCAAAATATTAAATAATTTAGACTATAACTTACGGGAATCCCTTCACATTAGATAAAATTTTTACGGGAATCCCTTCACATTAGATAAAATTTTAACTATCATTAATAACGACACTGGGCTAAAAGCAACGTGGGCATTTTTTTCCTACTGTAGTTGTTACAGAACACTGGAACGAATTACCCCCAGATATCAGTTGCCAATGCAAATAGTATCAATAACTGTACACTAGGGTCCCCAACATTATTCATTCTGTGAACCACTTTATATTTTCGCGGACAGCCACTTGCCACAATGTTCATACGTACATATAGCAAATGCAATAATAAAAAAAAAACAGCATCTTACATTTTGTGAAACAATATGACATCACGGACGAAATATTTTGAGCAATGCCCATTGCTTAGGCCAGGCTCACACTGGCATCTCATAACATCTTAATATAGCGATTGTTAGCGACATTAGAATATACTACTTTTTAACAGTAATCATGCAAAGAATATCAACATTTCAATGGAAATAACTGCAAAGTGGGGCTACCATGACCACTGGGAAATTCGTCTCGTATTATTGCTTGCCAACCCTACCGAGACAACACAAGAGGACACGTTTAAAGATATTGTTTACCATGTGAACATCCGTATATGAAGGTTAACCTGTCGTTCAAGTGAGCTAATTACCAGCTCTGCTTATCATAATGACTAAATGCATAATAACAAGACAGTGAACACTGAAGCAATATTTGCATATGAACTTCCCCTCCGCACACAGGAAAATACTTACAGCAGAGGCGCATGGCAAGTTGCGACTCGTAGACTAGACGGGCTTTATTTCTTCCGTTCTTATATCTCGATACCTACGAAATATGAGAAAAATCATGTGAGCAGCAAAGATACTTTATTCCCTAGACTAAATAAAAGCAGTAAAGTCAGCGTCAACAATACTTCTAGAAAGGAAATCAAAGAGAATAGTAGACCGAGGTAAGAAGCCCCTTAGAAAATCCAACCTACGTTATTCGTTATGGCTGTGGTTAGAACACGCACTTATACCACGGTCAGCCCCAAGTAACATACGTACACAGTCAAGTGTTTAAGAAGCTAATTCATAACTTACGAATGTTGATGATAACTGGCGAAAATACGAGACAATGAGGAGTAAGTCATAATTGTCGCATTGCTCGATCGGCTGGTCGGTGTTTTCATGCGTGGTTGCCGTCCTCGCCACCAGGGGAACCCATCCGGGTACTTGGCGCGCTATTCAAAGCCGATTTTTTTTTTTTTTTCCTTTTATTGTTGCGGAAGAAAGTCTTTTGCGGGTACCTTCGCTTGAGTAGTGAATGATGGGTTGTACTCACTGCGTACCACTGACCCAGCCCAAATGTACCTACCACCAGTGGTACATGTACCACAGGTTGGGAATCCTTCCTATAAATGAAGGCGAGGAAAATAGTATATACATCCATGCCTGTGATGAGCACATAGGCCTGCGGTGTTACCGGACTCAGCCTGCTCGAGGTTATGTAGTATTTAAAATTCTTTTTTTTTTTATTTCGGAATTGAATTTTTTAAGAGAACAATTATAGAGCTTCTCACTCCAAAGGAGTCTACCTTTCCCTACTGCTGCAAGTAGAGCAGCCTTGGGCTGCAGGAGCCTTTAGAAAGGTCCTGAGTAACACCAGGACTCTCTCATAGAAATTAGTCCCGGGTAATTGCAGATAAACAATACAAACAGACCTGCTTAAGGGTAAACAAACGTATATACTTAATGCTTAAAGATTCAGCTTCGTTTCAGACTTGCGCCTTCATCCAATAGAATTTCCATGGCAGTATACTCTCTCCACACCTCATACTTCTCAGCTCTTTTACCTGCCGGATGTTGAACCATAGGGAGTGGTGGGTAGAGGAGGATGCCTTCTGCTTTCGCTACTTGTATCTATCAAAAAAAAAAATAAATTGATGAAATTATGACCTCAGGACACTACTTCTGTCATCCAGCAGATAACATCGTAAAGGACCATGAGTTCACCTCTTATCTGTTCTTCCCAAGAACAGGCTCTCCTTCATCCTTCCTTCCTCATCATCCACCTAGTCATCCATCCTCCATTTTCTATCATCCTCAACATCAGCAGGATCTCCACCACTATCCCGGAGTGCTAACATTACTCACACTTGTAAAATCTCCAACGCTATCATCTCCAACAGCAAGTGATTTGAAACAGATTGCCGTTGTATTGCCATTCTACAACAAGATCACCATCATTAACCTCTCCAACAGCAGTTGATCGAAGTCTCCACCACATTCATCTCCACCAACATTATATCTCCGTTACAAGCAAGTCTCTTGCTCTGTTACCATCTCCAACATCAGTATCGTCTCCAACATCGTCACTTGTGCGTAACAGAAAAGTCTCTTCCCCTTATCATTTTCAGCGTTATCTCCAGCAACAACATCTTTACTTTAGAGATACGAATTTGTACCTACCAGTTAACTCTCTCTCTCTCTCTCTCTCTCTCTCTCTCTCACTCTACCATTTAACTCTCCCTCCCGTCTCGGGAAGCATCCCACACTCCCTCCCAGGTGAGGGTGCGGGAAGTCACCATGGCAACCAGCTAAACATGGTTTGGTTTCCATTAATACTGCGTCCAGTTCAATGAGGATGGCCGAGAGAGAGAGAGAGAGAGTCCTGGAAAAACCTCATTATCTCCCGGAATCGAGTCGAACTAAAGGGGCACCGAAGCCATCTATTCTCTTCGGGGGGAAAAAGGATTCCGTGGCCAGTTATACTCCATGGGTAAAGGGGAACCAAGACCACTTGCAGTATAGGGCTGGATCCCTGGAATGACCAATAGCACCGAAAGTTGAATACCCCATCCAAAAGTTACCGTATCTACTCGTAAATCAAATTATGCATATAAGTATCTGTATCCAATCTCTTTGCTTGAGGTACTCTATATACCCCTGGTCTGGCTGGAACATACAGAGCCGCATTACCCTGCATGAGTGAGTACCTTTGGCACTAGATACACTACATTTCTGAAAGCCTGGAACGATTCTAATATGAAATGGAACCGAATTGCGTTCCTTGAGAAACTCAGCTACATTAGGAGTGTGGCTGAAACAACAAGAGTAAAAACTTTTGTACGGAATCTCATCGCTAACGTTACCAGAGGTACTTCCAGTAAGTGGCTGGAACCCTGGTACTATGCTAATCAATACTGGAATCTCCCCTCAATAGCAAGGGTTACCACTACTACTTCCATTTCGTTGCTTTGTTGAGACCAGCTGCAATGTATTATAAATTTTACTGTTTGAGCAGCCCCAAATAGAGAGAGCATGTGGCTTTAAGCATGGAATGACGCCACTACCTTCAAGTACGGAGTCTCATTGATTCGAATACTGTACAACAGCTACTTGTCAAACAAGGCTGTTGAACTGCGGAGCACGTCGTAAACACTTACGATCAGTCGTGGTATGAAGCTAGACAGAAAAATCAAGAATAGCGCTGAATCTCTGGAATAGCTTTAAGCACAACGGTTTTCGGGATATCAGAAACTGCTCAGAAAGTGAATAACATCAAATACAACTGAATCTAAAACTAGACTTATAAACACCAGGACTAAATATCTAACGAAATCCTTGAAATGTAATACTAAGTGAAATTACTGTTTAGAAACTCGACAGTTACGTATGGCTTCAGGCCATATGGAATTACTTCAATAAGTGTAAATGTGAAACTTGGCAATACATCATTTAAAATCTATATTCACCTGGTCCAGAGCCTGGGCGAGGTCACTAACACCTAGAAACGGATCTAAAAGGCAGGCAGCTTCTGCTGCTGGACTCCAGAGAAATTATGGAATACATAGCTAGTTAATGTAGACAGTCAAAGCTGGAATCACGGCAAAATAGTCTGGATTATCAGACTAATGATGTGAGACTATGGATCGTGTTGCCTGATGGACTAAAACTGGAGACAGAGATTATAGTATCTGGTTGAATTCGCAGTGCATTTGATGCATTACTCGTGGCCCGACTGCACTGTTGCAAACTGAAGGTAAACCAGTAAACATTAATATCATATGCAGTCCCGAACCGAAGGCTCGATGGATGGGCTGCCTAGCCATCCATCTTCCCTCGTTTGTTCATCGCCTGTCAACCGTCCGTCCGTCCGTCAATCATCGTTTGTCGTCTCTTTGTCTGCCAGTCTTTCGTCGTTTGTCGTCGCTTCGTTTGTCAGTCGTTCGTCGTTTGTTCGTCTCTCTTCGTCCTTCCTTCGTTAGTTCGTTTGTTGTTATATGAATTGTCACAACAGGAGTCTGTTGATGACAATATCAGAGACCATAGTGAAGGCCATACTGGAAGTGATGTGTCTGTCTGCTGGGATGCAAAAGCCTTCAACATTAAGGACCTTAGACGATCCGGTTCGTGGACAATTTAACCCTTCAGTGTTTAAGTACGTTGACTTGGCAAAGCCCTATGGATGTTTACGTTCATGGACGCAAAGGCGCTTCTGTATTTAATCCGCGGACCATCCTTTTGGCGAAGTACTTGAGACTTATGAACATCCAAAGGAGTTCTGTGTCTTAAGAGTTCTACGATATTTTGATAAAGCAGTTTTTCTAATCTCAAAAAGATTCGGTTTTTGTTAAAGTATTTCATACACACTTCCTCTATTGTATTTGAGAAAAATATCTATTTACATTTAGAACACTTAACGGTGTGGGCTACAGCTAAAGAGGAGTTAACTTTGATCGTAAAAATACGAGGAAATACGAATAAAGAAAATGTGGAGTGAAGAGACCCTTTACGCCCTCTGTTCTCACGGGACTTGTCTAACCCGGCCAAGAGACCTGTTGGCTTAGATCCCATCAGTTCCTCAGTGTAGTCAGATGCAGCAGTTCTCCAGTTAATTAGCAACGAAAGCTTTTCAGAAACGACCGAACGATGAGAGCAATCAATTCCAGACAAAAAGACGTAATGAGAGTATACAAAAATATTTAAAGACCAACAAGACATCTTCTAATATGAATAAACAATTCTGAGAACAGTTCTGCAATATGCGAAACCAAACGAAGTAAAGCTATATCAATCATATTCATAATACAGTACTTTAGAATCAGTTAGACTTGATAGTTTTAGCGAAAAAAGATATTCCTCATCGATGAAATCCAACGAAAATCTTCCAGTACAAGCGTACTAGCGAGTAAATGCCTTTTCTGAGCGTTCTCGTACGCAGCCTCTTCCTGGAAACGCAGCCGAGATTCCTGGAAGTGTGTGGAGGCGGGTGCAAGAGTGCTGGAAGTGTCTGGATGCGGGCGAAAGGATCCTGGAAATGTCTGGAGGTGGGCGCAAGGATCATGGAAGTGTCTGGAGGTGGGTACAAGGAAACTGGAAGTGTCTGGAGGTGGGTTCAAGGATTCTGGAAGTATCTGAATGTGGATGAAGTGATCCTGGAAGTGTCTGGAGGTGGGTTCAAGTATCCTGGAAGTGTCTGGAGATGGTTGCAAGGGTGCTGGAGGTGTCTGGATGCGGGCGAAAGGATCCTGGAAGTGTCTGGATGCCGGTGAAATGATTCTGGGAGTGTCTGGAGGTGCATGGAAGGGGGCTGGAAGCTATCTGAAGACTTCACAACACGTTTGTTACACGTCTTCCATGCCTACGCAAGTGCGGAACGCTATACTCTTTTCAAGAGTCTGTATTTGTAGATATACCTTACAGATTGAAAGGGTTCCACGACTGATTCTCTGATACTGAGCTATTTTGTTGACTGGTCGCTCTTCTGAAGGACTGTGGATGTTTCAAATGGAGATAAAGGACGGAAAATCCACTGCAGAGTTAAAAGAGAAACATAATTTTCCTATGAATACCATGGCTCTGATCACGCCACTGGTACCGACATCAAAGTCGAGTCTTTATGTATGTATACATGTATACTGCTCAGCTTTTCCTCCAGGCAGCCATTCATCAACTATCCCCAAAGAGTAGGATGAACAGCTGGGTAGACTGTGAGCCGGCGGCTGCCTGGTCTGGGATTCGAACCCAGTACACCTCGACGCAGAGGGAGCAACGCTAATCTTTCTTTCACTTTTACCCGATATCCTTCGAGATTACCATCGAGCTCTGGTGCATGTGACAGATACAGGATGGAATAAAGGATTCTGCAGTTCTCGGGAGAGAGCCAAGTGCTAAGGGCGTGGAAAGGGGGAAGACCCTAAAGTGATACATACGTTGAAAACCCCTTCAAGTGAGGCGTCTGTAACCCAGCGTCCACACGGCCAGTTTGAGAATACGTCTTTCTCGTTCCTCTAAATAAATACCACCACCTCTGTTTATCTGACACCGAGTACGAAGATCTGATTCTCTATTTATCTCATAGTTTCTTTAGTGGTGATTGTAAATGTGCTTTCCCCATTTCCAAAATCTTTTGCGATCTTTTCAGATGGTCCTTCGAAAACTGTCAGACACAGAAGATAAATCATTGCGCCATTACGTAGCTCGCTTGTCTTCCTGCCCGTAATCAGCTTACTGTTCGGTACACTTGATATGGATCTAAAGAACGTCTCTTTAGTTTTTTATTTCTAAGTTCTGTTATTCTTAGCTAGAACTTTGAATTGTAAGAAATTCGACATAAATTCACTCATGGTCGCAAGGATGAACTGTGCAATCGTAGGGGAGGGAGGAAAACACTGATATAGAAGATTAAATATACTCTATACGATTTCAACCCGGCTCTGGGGAGACGAGAAAAATGGGAAAACTGAATAGCAATTCACGTCCAGATTTCAAGATACGTAACGAAATAGTCCTTTTAAATATATCAAAAGGGAGAGAGACGCGAAGGTCAGCTGGTGGTTCGGCAGTGCCAGGGGTCAGGCAGGAGGCCAAGGCCACTTGCACTGTTGGATCATCATCTTCCCTCTGTAGTCAACTTGTCCCACTAAACAACAACTACAGCGTCGCTGTTTTTTTTTTTTTTTTATCGAGTCATCCACGAGAAATTAATTATCACGACAGCCAAATTGATACGATAAATAATAACAAGAAAAATGGATGACACACGTGCAAATAAAGATGATACATTGGAAGATGAGGTTGCAAGAATGGTGCATGGAATGACACACCTGCGGCAGAGGTAAAGATGCAGCTGCAACATCCACGCAGAACATTTTCTTCATCTTTTTTTTCATCATTCTGTTTCAATGAGAACATGGAGAGGGGCCAACGTCGTCAGTCTGTCAAACAAAAGGAAAAATTGACATATAGAAGCGTTTTCTATTCCTGCCTACAAGGTAGGCCGGGGGAGGTGAGGTGTGTGTGTGTGTGGTTGGGGGGAGGGGAAGAAGACAGGAGAGGGGGGGGGGTGTGAGCAGAGACCGTTGCCATGGAGACGGGGACGCCAATCAAAGCAATGGAGACACTGAAGCTTTGGTGCAAGCAGACAGGCAGGCAGGCAGGTCTCTAACCCTGACTCTGTGTGTGTATACGAAGCACAAGACGTGTGGGGAAAAGAAACCGCATTTTTGCGTTTTCTCTGTTCTCTAACGACAAAGGATAACCATCATTTTCGGCTACGTACGGAGAGAGAGAGAGAGAGAGAGAGAGAGAGTCCACTGAAAAGTTTTCTCTTCTTTTTTTCAGAAATCGTGGACAGAAACGGGAAGGGAATCTCCAGTGGACGGTTACCACACAAGAGCGAGATGTTGTTATAACATAAAGTTGTTACGCTGCGGGAGTCGAACCTCCTTGATTGTTACAGACGGATTCTCTTTGGAAACCTGTTACACAGAGCTGATCCTCTCTCTCTCTCTCTCTCTCTCTCTGTTTGAATCAAAGGTGGAAAAAAGTCGATCGTTCCCATGATGAGACGTCTCGAAATACAGGAGATAGATAGATAGATAGATAGACAGACGATATAGAAAGATATAGATATTCTTCAGCCACCATACCCCCCAAAACACACACACACACACACACGCATGCACACACACACAGGTGTGGAGAACCGACACCACACATGCCCACCATGTAATCACTACCCAGGACTGCAGCTTGCATTTTGATAAATGTAATTCCCACATTTGCACATATCTCGTGAGCCGGTGCACCGGTTCGATCCCACGAGGCGGACCAGGTGCTGACATGATCCAAGGAATACTCTCATAACACACCACGAGTGCCAGGTACCGAAATAGATGTTGCCTGTTTGCTCATGTCACGTCATTGGTAGTAAGATTTCCACTTTCTAACTATCTGTCCATCTGCGTATCCATCTATCTATATCTATCTATTTGTCGTTTATTCCATTGCCACCTACAGTGAGTGTGACATCAATCACACACACACACACACAAACACACACACACACCGGAATAAATCTCCGGAAATATGGTTACTAACTCGAGCCCCACAGACTCTCAGAGGTAAGATCGCCCCTCAACATACACTGCAGGACTGGGGTCCGCGATCCCAATCCTGTAGGCTGGATAACATGATGAGAGGAAGTCCATTGAAGACGCGTATTGGAAGACTGTAAAGAGATACGTTAAAAGCAATGGGACTCCTCCGTCTAACGAGTTACTTTACGCACATGACCACCACCCCCCACTGTGGCGTCCCGTAGAACACATAAAACGGTGGTCCTTTTTTTAGTTTCTACTCGTTGCAGATGATCCCCTGACGGAAGCACGCACCGCCTCGGAGATGTACTGTGGACGGCACTACCGCTGGAGTCAGGCGTGACATTAGCACTCCTCACTCTATGACACCTCCACAATGCCTTCTACAGACACAACACCCCCAACAAATGATGCCGCTAACCGCGTCATCATCAACCACACCACCAAGACTT
Organism: Panulirus argus; assembly: GCA_038088735.1. Lineage (NCBI taxonomy): Eukaryota > Metazoa > Arthropoda > Malacostraca > Decapoda > Palinuridae > Panulirus > Panulirus argus. Next base: position 556 of record JAYMFT010309866.1, on the reverse strand, counting down.
TAGCCAATGCACGTCAACCCCACCTCAAACACTGTCCAACCCCGTGCTGTTTAACGAGGTCCCCAGCACAATCGGGCTGTTCAGTCCACTAAGCTTTTCTGTGTCATTCTGCATGATCAGCCAAGCTGGGAGGAGCGTATCATTAAACCCTGCAGGTGCCGTCTGGATATATCTTCGTAAACTGGAAGACGCTTGGGCTCCCTATACCTGCTCCAGAACGAGTACATTTGTCTTTTATCGTTCTATCTCTTGACCCCACCTATGCCTCCCGTGCCTGGTCTCCCTCACTATCCACCACACAACACGGGCTGCTAGGAGAGGTGCGGAACAGGACTTTCAGTACCATCCTGAGCCCATCCCACACCACCTGTAGGAGGTGCTAGGGGCGCTGGTCCTCGTTGGTCCCTACGTGTGTGCCGAGAGGTCGTCAGCAGGGCAACAGGTGTGATCCTGCATCAAGTTTGCATATAAACAAGCGGCTATAAATATGGCCGCTTGCGCCTTTCATCTAACGTACGAATTTATAGTAATGCTTGAAGGTTAGGTACCGAATATA
>JAYMFT010309844.1:0-10134 GCA_038088735.1 Panulirus argus | reverse complement strand
CCGACTAGTTCATAATGGCTACGGACCCCCTGATCTAGATGCTCGAATGTCTTGGCAGGATAAGTGAATTATGAAATCTAATCACACTCCAGGAATCACAATATCATGTCTAGGATAATGTCAATAAAGAATAAGCCTATCAGTTGCTGTCAAGGATTTCCACTCAGTAGAACTTAGTGACAGGTAGTGTAATGAGCGATGCCCAACAGCAATTGCTTTACCTGTGATGACTTTTTATCAGTTCATCGAAAAGGTAATATTTAGTAGAACAACCACACTTCCGAACTCAGAACGTCATGCTGCTCAACAGAAAACTCTACACAAAAGGAAAAGAACAACAAAGTTACTCGTAATACAAACATAGCCTACTTTCTAACATATGCATGTATGTACCAAGATATCTGATATATCATAAGGATTCTAAAGTATGAGTGGTACACACGAGAGCAAGAGACACTATACTAAGTACACAAGTGAGTATCATGCCCGAGAAGAGAAAGAATCATGTTCTTTAAAGCACAGATAAAGATGGTATGTGAGCCTCATGTGAACATATGCTTGTATTACAGGGATATGATGAAGGACAGTAAAATATTGGTGAACAATTTAAACTTTTGACAACTGGAGATAATAATACATTTTATAACTTTTGTGTATGTTGTGGCTATTGGCCTGAGTTGTTGCGTACGTCGAATGTTTGTATTTTTGATTTTACGTGATATATACATGATCCACATGCAGAGGGTGAGTTTAAGTGATCTTAGAATTATGCAAAACACATGGAAAAGGTGTTAATGATTGTTACAGAAGATGTAACTTGATGCAGAAGGCCTTAACGACACTGGTAGTCGATGGGCCTAAAGCCCAAACATCCAGCTAACCATTCGTAATATCTACCCAACTCAAGTTCAATAAACATATGAGATATTATCTTGAATAAAGTTGCTCACCATAAGCCCAGCCTAACTCTGGGCTCTATACATCTCAATATATCTAGTTCGAAGAGGTTAGGAGAGATTAGGTCTAGATAATTTCATCCTGACTGTTTTCTTGTTTGGTTTTGGTGAATAAATATCATTGCCTAGGACAGGCTCTTGAATTTTTTAAGAGATAGATAAGAAAAAAAAAATCTTACAATGGGCAACCGCCCAGTTGCCAATTTGGAGTAGCTGGTAAACGTGAACTAAATATTGAGCAATACATACATACTTTCTGCCCAAGGAGTTTCGTCAATCTCTATGAGGCTCTCGTACCAGGTGAGACCACAAGTAAGACAGTATACTAATGTTGTATGTCCGTCTATTTGCGGATAGTTCATGGCAATTGAGTGTCTTTGTTGTAGTTCCATTGTGGACATGAACGTCTTGGGATATGTTATAACGGTGTCTGCAGTATTGTTCTTCCACGTTTCATGCGTTCGCAAGTTAGCGCCAGGAACACACATTCGTCCACATCCACTCTGAAGCTATCACGTACAATACATCGAAACCAGGGCCCACAGACCTTCCGTTGTTTTCCTTGACCGCTCCATATGCTTTGGTTCATTCCAGTGACAGCACGTCTCCCCATGAATACCACATTGCTCCAGTTCACTCTATCCCATGCACGCCTTATGCCCTCCAGCACATGCAGGCCCCGAGTTCTCAAAATCTCTTTTACTCCATCCTTCCATCTCTAATTCGGTCTCTCTCCTCTTGTCCCCTCCACTTTTGACATATATCTGCCTTGTCAACCTCTCCACACTCATCCTCTCCATATGTACAGACCATTTCAGTAAACCTTAAGCTCTCTTAACCATACTTCTCTTATTACCATACTAATTCTTATCCCATCATTCATTTCTCCATCAACTCTCCACACATCACAAAGCGTCCTCAAACATTTCATATCCAGCATAAGAAATTTCTTCTGTATTTTCTCATCTAAAGCTCACGTCTCTCGTCCATACAACACCGTCAGTACCATAAATTTATCCAACATGTCCATCTTAGCCCCTGCAAACAATGACCCTTCTTTCCATACACTTCTAATTGCACCCAGGACCTTAGCCTTCTCACTCACCCTGTGGCTCACATCAGCTTCCATAGTTCCATTTACTGCTATGTCCACTCTCCGTTATCAGAAACATCCCACTTCCTACAGCTTCTCTCCATTTAAGCTCACAGTTTAACTAATCTCTATATCCGCTGTTAATCCTAATGGCTTTGTTTATATTCACATTACGGTAACTCTTAGAATTCACCTTTCATACATTCTCTGAACCTCAGAAACCAGAATTTGCTTTTCTTACTTGAATCTGCCACCAGAGCCTTGTAATCAGCAAACAGCAACAGATTTACCTTCCAGGTCTTTCTTCCCCCTACCCAAACATACCTCTCTCTTCAAGACCCTTGCATTGACCTATCTCACCAACCCGTCTATCAAGAGACAGAATAGCCATGGTGACATCACACACCGCTGTCGCAGGTTCTATAATATCTCTCATGAAGGTAGGTTACCCTGTGGACCGGTTAATTTAACTCAAAAAAAGACACAGGGGATTATGGATAGAGAATTTGGTAACAACAATAGTATTAACAACAGTAAGAGATGCTTGTTGATACCTTACTTTTGGACGATGATGGTCGCTTGCCAAGATGGGAGGATATAAAGAATTCTCTCCAGGGAGTAGAAAGTAGGACGAGAAAGCATTAGAAGTAGCCCACACTGAAGATCAGAAAAACAGTAATAATAAAGCGAGTCTTTTTACTCGAGCGAAAACGGCGGCAGAAATTATTCTCTGTGACTGGTCAGCTTGCGGCAAGGAAGCGCTAATATGGGGCTAGTCAGGCAGCGATTCTTTTCAGCATCCATTTCCTTGATTTGCCAGGTTTGGATATAAGATTTTACATTTTCCCGACAGTATTATTTTTCTCCGGAAAAAGTTATGGAAACTATTTGAAAAGAATAAATTCTTGTCTCTTGCTTTTAGCTTTTGTTACTACCTTTCACCCAATCGTCACAATGGATAATACCTTTCATCAACCACTTCCCACCCTTGTCTTATCCTCTTTACCTAAAGCCACCACAAACTCTCAAACCAGTTGCTCCTCACGGCAACGACTGAATACAACTAAATTCAATCAGCAAAAGACCAGTAGGTACTAGCGAGGCTGTTTGTGATAGTGAAAGATATCATAAAATCTTCAATTAATGAGGTAGGAGCAGAAAGATTTACAGATGTTTTAAAGACGAAGCCCTGTAATCTTATCGTATAGCTAAGGAGGTCCAAGTAGTTTTAATCGTATATTTAAAGTTAAATATTAATCTAGTCTATGATTAACGTATTTATGGTATTACTTTCAACTACTTTGATTGGTATATCATTCCATATGTTAACAATTGTGTTGAAGAAAACGTACTTCGCCTTGTTTGAGGTTAAGCGTTTGCCCACAAGTTTATATCCATTACTGCGACTGATATCAGAGGAATCTATCCTTAAGTAACCTGTAAGATCGAGATCATCGAAACCTTTAACGATTTTGAATACTTGTGTTAGATCATCCTTTTTAATCTTTTCTTTTCTAAGCTAAGTAATTTCAGTTCCTTTATTCGGTTCTCTTAGGATTTGTTTCTTGGGCTGGGAATAATCTTGGCAGCTCGCCTCTGTACTCTTTCCATTCTATCGATGTCTTTCCTCAAGTACAGTGACCAAAACTGAACATAATATTCCAAACATGGACAGACAAGTGAGGTGTAAAGAATGAGATTAATTTCCTGCTAATCTAATTCGAAATCCTTTTTTTACTGCTTCTTTGCTCTGTTTACGTGGGTTTAAAGATTATTAAATCCAAGTCATTTTCCTCATTTACATTTTTTAACTCAACAGAACTCATGTTATAGCATGTCTTTTAATCTTTACTCTTAATATGTAAAACTTTTCATTTAACAATGTTACAGTCGTTTGCCACATACTCCAGTCCATTAGTTTATCTACGTTAGTTTAAAGCCACTTGACGATCAGTTTCTGTTAGAGATTTATTTCCCAGTCCAGCATCGCCCGCAAATCTGGATATCTTCTAACTCAGCTCATCACCAGATGTTAATAATTCATTATGGAAGCAGGTGAATAGAGGCAGTAAGTACAGTAAACACAGGAGAGGGACTTTAAGTTTTATTCCTCTAATGCTTCGGACTGCATAGAGGCCATATGGCTTCAGAAAGACTGAACAAGATAAAAGAGAGACGACAGCCAACTCCCAGTCCACTCCTCATCCGCTGGGCCTCTCACCGGCCCCCCTCCTTCCTTTACCAGCCGATACCTCCGGTTCCCAACCCCGTATCCAACATTCCGTCACCACTTCGACCGTAGTACTCTAGCCTTCTCAGTGATTGGTCACTTTACCTTTGCATTTGAGACTCATTTCCAAGGCTTTCCTCGTTCGTTTGTTCAATAGTTTCTGTTGTATTTCGTCCTATTTCTACCATTTTTTAAGTGGCCATACTTGTCTCTGTGGATAACAATTGCATTCGATGACCTATGACATAATGTATGCCAGCATTATATTCAGTTATCCTGTTCCCATACTAAATGACCGGACATCCATTACGAGGTATGCCGTATACCACACTATCTTTGTGGACACTTTTACACTTTTTGTTTTTACTACGTAATCTCTTCTCAGTATCGACGAGGCAGTAATCTATATTAACATCTTCTGTAAGGATCTATCTATATATCAGGTCCCTCTTGAATTAGGAAGCTTTTTATACCTTTTAATTTCCACTAAGCAGTTGTTAACATTCTTTTTACGTCTCTTCATTATGTTTCTAATAGACATTCAGGATAACAAACATTTTTGAACGGCTCGAAAATATTCATTTTTTTCCTGCAAGGACTTACTTCTGAATATTCTACTTGCCCTCAAAGGTAACCCACCATCTGTCTTTTGTTATATAAAAGTAATTGAAAGTACGATATGAATAAACCTGAGACCATAGAACAGGAGAGATATCCCTCACCAAGGAACAAAGTGAAGTTCTCTTAGTTACTTTAGTACTGATTGTGTCAACGATTCTTCTCCTCTCACCCACCAACAGCGAAACTTAAGATATTGCAAATCTATCTTAACTATCTTGTCAAGAATCATATATACGTACATATACGTAGTGTACAACCACTAGTTAACGTAATACTTATTCATCTCAAGATACTTTTTCTTTAAAACTCACATTTATAACATTTACGATAGATATTCTTGAATTTTCATTAAAAGTAACTGTAAAGTTACCACCCTGATACCACCAGCCTGTTACTATTACATTACCACAGTTATTGTATCATCAGCAGTACTGCATGTTATTGATCTATAAATCCCACAGCTTATCAGCATTCCACAGCCAATTGCAACCCAAAACTACTGTATTACTGCCGATTCCTCACAGCTGTAACATTGTGGCGTGTGTTACCACATCATACACTGAGTTGCATAATTGACCATGGGGATGAACCAGCTACTGTCGCCATACCAAACACTATGGCATATCACAAACCCCATAACATCATTATACCCACCATTAGGAGATCGTTCACTGTATCTTTATGTGACTAGATCTCCCCTGACGACATCCTGTGTATCAACATTGCTCCTCCTCCCACGATATGTCGCCATGCCACCCACTATATCTCGTCACTAACTACATTTATCACACCACCAACCTTGCCATAGCAGCACCTCATCCGTCCTCACTGCATATATCCACCGTTTGACACGTCACCCCTAATGATGTTTTTATCAGCTACTCTGTTGCAAAATCTTTTACTCTCACAACAATGTGGAATGTTGTAACGCACCACCGACTCTCACCGTAAAACCTTTTTGTGTCACAATATTGTCACTTTCGCATTTACTAATCATCACGCTACCCCTCCAAAGTATTACGCATATTATCTTAAAAAAAAATGACACTTTGTCAACGTAACGTTAGTTTCAAACAGGTCCTTTCTGTGCGCAGCCTAGGCACCCACTTGAATCATAGTGGAATCCTCTGAAACTTAGTGCAATCCACTGAATCGTAGTGAAATCCTATAAGGTGGCTCCAGCTTCTCGATTTGCCTGCCCTAGATGCCATCGGGAGTTCACCAGGGATTTTCTCCTCAGGCTCAGGCTAGGGTATATATATATATATATATATAGCGTTAATGGGATGGCCTTCATTAGGGCCTTAGCTGCCCGTGCCGTCTCAGCTAACATAGAAAAAAAAAGAAAAAGAGAGGAGAAGGTGAGTAAACTTAGTGTTTGTTCTGCGACAGATTTGATAGGCTTTCGGTTGGTGTTAGGAAAACAGCGAAGCCGTGGAGAAAGTTGATTTTAAGATCATAGGGAGGGAAGAGGAAGCTGGGTTCTTGGCGGCGAAAGTGGTTGCTATACAGGAAACAGACGCAGGTATAACATTTAGGGTAGATAGCTTAGATAGTAGGACAGCAACCGGTGAGACGGAGTTGGGAAGTTGGAAGATACTTCCACCTTCCATCCTGCAAGGAAAACTTGTCGCCTCATTACCGAACAACCAACTAACAACGAATTCTCCACTCACAATAGACATAGCGTACTAGATGATGACATACAGGATGATCGGAGCATCATCCTGATCGGGGACTCTATAGTCAGACATCAGGAGCAGGAGCTCCTTGCGAAGGGTTGAGATAGGAAGAACTTGTGTTATCCAGCTGCAAGGATAGAACACGTCCTAGATAAGTTTGAGGACGTAGTTCTCAAACAATCTCTCGGATGTGATCTTTGTCGTTCAGGTGGGAACGAACGATGGGGATCGGAAGAAATACTAGCGAAGTATAGGAAACATACTAGCAAGTTTAGTGTAAGTCGTAGGAAGGTTATGATATCGGGATTGCTGCCAAGGTATGATGTCGATTCCTGTACCCTCAGTAGAATGCTGGGGTAAACAGAAGTATCGAAATTCTCTGTAGGGAGGAGGAAAGTATGTTTAGTATAAACCTGTGGGACCAGGTTAAACTACTCAGAAGGGTAAATCACGGTCGAGCTAATGAAGGAACTAAGAGACTCGGGGAGGGGGGAGGAGGTAGCTGTAAGAGTGGATCGGTGCAGGGGAGTGCTGAGTGTGAAAGGGATCTGAGGAACAAGGCGTCCAGTCTGACCAATATAAAGGGTGCGGTAAAAGATGGATTGGACCTTGGCGGTATGGATCCTCGTGGATTAGCGGTAACCTCAGATGTAGAGGAATTAGCGAAGAAAGGTCAAGTCGGGTCAGTTAGGGACAACTCAGGCAGTATATGTAGCGGGCTTGGACAGCTACGGGTCAATTCTCAGGTAACTGTTAGGACCAAGGCTGGGAAGGTTCAATGCGGGGAGGGTTAGAGCAATGCGGTGAACCCAAAACAGACGGAGAATCCTCACTCTCCCGCTGCCGCACAACCAGACATTAAGCGTGTTAATACAAACACGCATACCGACAGTAAAAGAAAAGGCAAATTCTGTCCAGAAATCAACTCTAAGGAAGATTTGTTTAATATACGAAAATGCCCGGAACATCTTTATGAAACACGACGAACATTATTGCAGTCTCAGAAACGTGGGTAAGCTCTGAGGATAAACGCTTATTCGCCGAGTTAGCAATACCCGGATACAAACCATTAACGAAAGATCGCTTACACAGGGTAAGTGGTGGAGTTTTGATCTATGTTGATAACAATCTAAGTGCTATTAAGATAAGCAAAGTAGACACACACGCTTACGACTCTCTTTATATTGACATCACCGACAAAGTTAAAAGTAAATCACGACTCAGTGGTATTTACAGACCTCCTGAGCAAAAAGGGGACGACGATAAGATGTTATACAATGAAATCAAAACTATAAAACAGTTAAGAGGTTATGATAGCAGGAGACTTCAATAGTAGAAATATAAACTGGAGCATGCTAACTGGTGACCGAGAAGGAACGAGACTTACGGAGCTGATTGAAGACGCTTTTCTAGAAAAGTTAATTAAAAAAAAACAACTAGAGGTAAAAGCATTCTAAATATTGTCCTCACCAGCAACACAAACTTAATCAACACTTGCGAAGTTGGCGAGAGTTTGTCAAATAACGATCACAGCTAGATCAAGTTAGAAATAAATTTAGATTATGAAATAAACGACAGCAAACTCTTGATCCCAGATTACAGGCGAGCTAATTTTGAAAACATTAGGCACGAAATTCGCGGTACCAATTGGACAAAGCTTCTTGACGTTTACACAGTAGAGGAACTGTGGAATAATTTTAAAAGCATACTACTCGAGATCGAAAATAAACATATTCCACAAAGTGCTAAGAGAACTTGCAACATTTCAAAACCATCATGGATGAATAGGAGAATAGAAGGACTAATTTGCCAAAAGAAGAAAACAGATAAGAAGTCCAAATCAACGGGAAACGATGAAAATCGCCTGGAATTAGTCAAAATCCAAAGAGGGTGTAAGAAGATACAAAACAAAGTAAAAGCGAGGAAGAAAAAAGAATTTCCTTGAAAGTTAAGAAAAATCATAAGGAATTCTTCAAATATATAACACAAAGGAAGTAAGTAAAAGAAGGAATTGGACCAATACGAAACGAACGTGACACACTTATTACTGACAAGGAAATGGCTACCAAAGTAAATTATTTTCTAAGCTCCGTATTCACAATTGAAGGAACATCTCGGATACTGCAACCAATGAAAAAATGCTTAAGTACACGGACGAACTAAATCCTAATAAATCCAAAGGCAGAGATAACTTAGCACCAAGGTTTTTAAAATATTCAACAAATCTCGATCGGACGGTCAGGCGCCAACTGACTGGAAACTAGCAAATGTTACTGCTATATATGACAAAGAGACAAAATCATGTGCCTTGAACTACTCCTAATTAGCCTTATGTCAGTGCTAGGTAAAATAATGGAAAAAATAATATGAGATAAAATTGTCACTTTTCTAGAGGATCACAAAATTACATCGGACAACCAACACGGTTATCGCAATAGAAGATCCTGCCTAACAAATTTACTAGAATTTCTTATGTTATTTATCAGAATTGAGACGAAAAAGTATCGTCTGATGTAGTATATTTAGATTTCCAAAAGGCTTTCGATAAAGTACCTCAATAAAAACTTTTACATAAACTGAAAGCACACGGAATCGGCGAAGAAACTCTGTACATGGATCAGAGACTGGCTTACCGGACGAGGGAGAGTGTAGTAAACGGCGAAGCCTCAGATTGGCTAGACGTAACGAGTGGTGTGCCATAGGGATCGGTCCTAGACTCCATTCTTTTCAAAATATACATCAATGACCTAGAACTCGGCGGTACTAAACTAGAAGATAAAGCTGTAAACAGGCGGGACTGCGAAATGATTCAGAGATCTCAACTTACTAACAGAGTGGTCAGACAGTTGGCAAATGAATTTTAATGTAGACAAGTGTAAAGTTATGCACTTTGGAGACAAGAACATATGTTACGACTACAAACTATTCGGAAACTCGCTAACTAAAGTAATTGAAGAAAAGGACTTTGGAGTTGTCATTAGCAACATTCTGAAGTACACTAAACAGTGTCAAGCAGCAAGTAAGAAAGGCAACCAAATGTTAGGTTTCATAGCCAGGAACATTGATTGCAAGACACCAGAAACAATTCTCACACTTTATAACTCTCTAGTAAGACTACACCTTAAATATGCAGTTCAGTTTTGGTTCTCAAACAATAAAAAAGAAACGAGAAAATATTAGAGCAAGAACAAAGACGTGTGTCAAAATTGATCCCATCCCTTAGGAATCTGGCATACAAAGAGACTAAAACGTTTCGATCTCTTTTCTCTTAATAAACGTAAACTTCGCGGCGACTTAGTCCAGGTGTTCAAAATTCTGGACAAGTTCGAGAACGTAAATTACAAATATCTTTTCGAAATCCAAGAAAATACTGTTACCAGGACAAATGAAATTAAACTCAAAGCCAAAAGATGTAGTAAGGACTTGGGAAAAGCTTCTTTTCCTATACGTGTGTTGTGCACTGGAATAAGTTACCGTCAGACGTAGTGAATGCTAAGAATATAAATACCTTCAAAAGTCGTTTAGACAAATACTTTATGAATTCAGGAATAC
>JAYMFT010309833.1:0-10134 GCA_038088735.1 Panulirus argus | reverse complement strand
ACCACATCGTTCCATTTCACTCTATTCCGTGCACGCCTTTCACCCTCCTGCATGTTCAGGCCCCGACCGCTCAAATTCCCTTTCACTCCATCCTTCTATCTCTTATTTGGTCTCCCGCTTCTCCTTGTTCCTTCTACATCTGACACATATATTCTCTTTGTCATCCTTTCCTCACTCATTCGTTCCATAAGTCAAAACCATTTCAACAAACACTTTTCTGCTTTCTCAACCACACTCTCTTTATCACCACACATCTCTCTTACCCTTACATTACTTACTCGATCAAACTATCTCGCACCACATATTGTCCCTAAACATTTTATTTCCAACACATCCACCCACCTCCGTACAACCTTATCTATAGCGTATGCCTCGCAACCATATCATATTGTTGGAACTATCATTCCTTCAAACATACCCATTTTTGCTTTCCGTGATAACGTTCTCTCTTTCCATACATTCTTCATCGCTCCCAAAACCTTTGTCCTCTCCCCGATCCTATGACTCACTTCTGCTTCCATGGTTCCATTCGCTGCAAAGTCCACTCCCAGATATCTAAAACACTCCACTTCCTCCAATTTTTTCCATTCAAACTCACATCCCATCTAACTTGTAGCTCAACCCTGCTGAACATAGTAGCCTTGCTCTTATTCACATGTACTCTCAACTTTCTCCTTTCACACACTTTTCCAGACTCAGTCACCATCTTCTGCAGTTTCTCATTCGAATTAGCAACCAGTGCTGTATCATCGGCGAACAACAATTGACTTACTTCCCAGGCCCTCTCATCTCGAACGGACTGCATACTCGTCCCTCACTCCAAAACTCTTGCATTTACCTCCCTAACCACCCCATCCATAAACAGATTAAACAAACATTGGGACATCACACACACCTGCCACAGACCGACCTTCACTAGGAACCAACCACTCTCCTCTTCTCCTACTCGTACACATGCCTTACATCCTTGATAAAAACTTCTCACTGCTATCTAGCAGTTTACCTCCCACACCATATATTCTCAAGACCTTCCATAAAGCATCTCTATCAACCCTGTCATATGCCTTCTCCAAGTCCATAAATGCTCCACATACAAATGCATCTGTTTTTCTATGTATTTACAAATCCATCTGCTTTTCTAAGTATTTTTCACATACTTTCTTCAAAGTAAACACCTGATCCACACATCCTCTACCACTTCTAAAACCACGCTGCTTTCACGTTCTCAGTCAATACTCTCCCATACAGCTTTCCAAGACTACTCATCAAACTTATGCCTCTGTAGTTTGAACACTCACCATTATCCCCTTTGCCTTTGTACAATGGCACTATATGCATTCCACCAATCCACAGGTACTTCACCATGGTCCCTATATACATTGATTATTCCTACTAACCAATCAACAACACAGTCACCCCCTTTCTTAATAAATTCAAATGCAATACCATTCAATCCCGCCGCCTTGCCGGATTTCATCTTCCGCAAGTCTTTCAACACCTCCTCTCTCTCCACCAAACCACTCTCCCTGACTTTCACTTCACACATCACCCTGACCAATACACTCTACATCTGCCACTCTATCATCAAACACATTCAATAATCCATCAAAATACTCACTCCATCTCCTCCTCACTCCATTGCTACCTGTTATCACTTCCCCCTTGCCCTCTTCACAGATGTTCCTATTTGTTCTCTTGTCTTACGCACATCGTTTACCTCTTTCCAAAACATCTTTTCATTCTCCTTAAAGTTTAAGGATACTCTCTCACCCCAACTCTCATTTGCCCTCTTTTCCAGCCCTTGCACCTTCTTCTTGACCTCCAGCCGCCTTGTCTTATACATCTCCCAGTCATTTGCACTCCTTCCTTGTAAGTATCGTCCAAACGCCTCTCTTTTCTATTTCATTAACAACTTTACTTCCTCATCCCACCATTCAGTACCCTTCCTAACCTGCCCACCTCCTACCTTTCTCATGCCACATGCATCTCTTGCACATACCATCACTGCTTCCCTAAATACATCCCATTCCTCACCCACTCCCTTTACTTCATTTGCTCTGACCTTTTATCATTCTGCACTCAATCTCTCCTCATATTTCTTCACACAAGTCTTCTTTCGAAGCTCACTTACTCTCACTACTCTCATGTCCCTGACATTCTCTCTTCTTTTTTTGAAATCCTCTACAAATCATCATCTTTGCCTCCAGAAGATAGTGATCAGACATCCCACCAGCTGCGCCTCTCAGCACATTTCCATCCAAAAGTCTCTCTTTAATATGCCTATCAATTTATACATAATCTAATATTGACCGTTGACCATCTCTCGTGTTCACATATGTATACTTGTGAATATATCTCTTTTTAAACTAGGTATACCCTAGCCTGAGCCAGGTACCCATTTTATCAACCAACCACTAGGGTTTGATGAACAGGTGGGTTGACTGTTGACTGACTGCCGCAACCAGGATTTAAACCTATGCACTTGATTCTGGACAGCCCGTGAATGTGTCATGTTTAGTAAATTTTTACTTTTTTTTTGTTTCTTTGTAATAAGTGTTATTTTCTAATTATATTTAAAAAGTATAGAAAGTTGGTATTATTCCCTAGAAACTTTGCTTTTGTGATCAGGACAATGATATTTTGAAATTTACCTATTTTTCAGAACATTCCAGATAGATTCAGTGCTGGGTAGCTGATATAGAACTTTCTAGAAGTTTACAGTAATGTAAATAGTAGTATAAGGGCCTTAAGCTAACCAGTTCAGTTTAGATTATGAGCCTAAGTGGATACATATACATATACATTTCTGCAAGCATCCGGCAGATGCATTTTGATCTGTCTGCAGCCAATTTATCAAAACAAGAGCAAAAAATTACTTCGTTGCAGCATCTGCTAAAATGTACAAGGCCTACAAGGCATAGTTCAGCTTGGTTGTCGGGGATTGAGACAAATTCTGGGCATCTCATTTCACCTACAAGCACTACATAAAAACTCTGGAAGGTAAGATAAACAATTATTGCTTGTTTGGATGGAGGAATTTTATGGTATAACATTTTTTAGATTTAGATTTTTTTTTTTTTTTTTTTTTTGTGTTATTGAATAGAAATATCATATATCATATAAACAAATCTATGATTATTTTTCATAATCATGATTTTGTAATGTTCTTTTGCAGAATGGTACAGATGGAAAAAGGGAGCCATGAAGTTCGCTATCCCAAGAATTTTGTAGGAACCCACTGACCACTCAAGCAGTTGCTACTTTTGCATGATGGACCCTTCCAAACGTTGGACTGGCAAGAATGAACCTGCATTCACATATGTGGACCTTCCATCATCCATTGCTTCGGTGCCACATGGCCCTGAGCTCCCCATATCCACTCTTCAGGAGAGAGAGCAGCAAGGCAGAGGGGGAGGAAGTTGTTGTAGATCCAGTTTACAATATCAGAGTTGCAGCTGAGGAGAGAAGCCCATACTACCCTAATCAAAAAGACCTTAATGACTTGGTTCAGAGATCTTGGTCTCACAAAGTCTAATGCTGAGCTTTTGACACTTAGGATGAGGCAGTGGAACTTGTTGGATGAAAGTGTGCAAGTCACAGATCAGGGGAAGCATCACCTAGGTTTTTCCAGCTTCTTCACCCATTAAGATAGGTTCTGCTTCTGCCACTATGTGACCAGTCTGTCTGAGGCAGTTGGAATGGCCTGTTACCCGAATAAATGATGCCTCTTTATTGAAAACTCATCTAGGAGCCTCAAAGCTGTACTGCTGCATAATGGATAATGGGAACAAGTATTCGTATCTTCCCCTGGGTCAGTCGATGCACCTCAAAGTAGAATACAACTGTGTCAAGACCTTGCTAGATACCTTGAAGTGTGATGAGTATGGTTGGGAGGTCATCAGAGACTTCAAAATGTTGCCATTCCTAATGGGTCTTAAAAGGCAGTTTTACCAAGTTTCCCAGCTATCTTTGCCTTTGGGACAGCAGGGACACTGTGGCACATTACCACTGGTGGGACTGGCCACAGAGGACCTAATTCTCTGTGGGGACAAACTTCAAGTGGGAGTCACTGCACATAAAGTTAGGCCTTATGAAGCAATTTGTCACAGCTCTAGATGAGGAGTCTGCAGCCTTCAGGTACCTTCAAGACTTCTTCCCTAAGCTGTCTGAGGCATGAGGTCAAAGCCTGTCTTCATTGGACCACAGATAAAGAAGATTTTGGAGTCCAAGAAATTCCCCAAGAAGCTCCTTAGGAAGGAGAAAGCAACTTGGTACAGCTTTGTCGTAGTGGTTCAGGGCTTCATGGGCAATCACAACGCCACTAACTATGTGGAGCTGGTTGAGATTATGTTGAAGAAGTATGGCAAAATGAGCTTCAGGAAGTCCCTCAAAATCCATATCCTTGATGCTCATCGTGATAAGATTCAAGAACATGGGAGCGTATTTGGAGGAGCAAGGCGAGTGCATCCACTGGGATGTACTTGTTTAACATTAGTGTAAATACATATTACTTTTGATTCATATGTTGTTGTTTTTCTGACTTTATGTGGATAAGAATATGCAAATTCACCCGTTGTCCAATTGGAAATAGGTAAATTCCACAATATCACTGTCCTGGTCACAAAAGCCTTTTTCTCTTCTTTTTATGCATAAGCAATTAAGAAATAATACTTACTACCCAGGAACAAAAATTGTGTTACACAGTGTTATTGCAGTTCTCTTATTTTCAGTTTCAGGTGAAAACTGTATAAATGGTTTTTACAACTGACTTAAAACTATATTTTTATGTCTTTCAATTGGGTGAATAAAGTTTTATGTGTATGGACCAAGACTTCAGTGAGATTATAAATGCTAGGGAATATCAAGTAGAGTTTTGATAAATAACTTCATTTTTCATCTTATACCATTAGGGCACAGTATCGCCCACCCATTATATTGTTGTACGTGATGGAGGCAATTTGAAGGTTGATAACATGCAACGACTGACCTACAAGTTGACGCACCTTTATTACAACTGGCCTGGCACTATATGTGTACCAGCTCCTTGCCAGGTCAGCATTTAAGTTCTGTTTAGTAAATTATTTTTCAGTCTCCATATAGATTAATATTAATTTGTTATTATATTATTCAGTTGTCATATTAACCCTTTCGGTTCTGTGATACTCAATCAAGGCAGATGTAGTAGGGTAATATTGCTCTCAATCTAATCACTTCTTACTTCAAATTGGTTGTGTATTTTAGAATCTGTTAGCCAGCCATAGGTGGCTTTCCAAACAGAAAGTCATTGAAACAGCTTGGACGCCTCAGTAATCATCTGATAAATACAGGGGATAGTTACTTTCCTTTTTACCAAAACTCAGCCCATGCACAGCACTTGGTGCATCTTTCTGCCCTGTGTAGCTAACCTTTAGGGTATGGTATGCCACACCCTTGCCATCAGTATGAACATTCCAATACCTTCAAAAGCAAGGAGATGCTGAATGAGTTTATCTGATTTATTTGCATAGTAGAAAGAGGTGGAAATGTACAGTGTTGGCAAAAGTGAGAAGGGCACACATGTGAGAATAGAAGGTGGATTCTGAAGAGAATTAGCAGGATTTAAAGAGATTTCTAATATGTTTTTATGGCTGCAGTGCAGAGATTAGGCCCATCGTATATCTTTTTAGTAATTGTGAGATGAAAGGATTTGTGGTACATTATCTATATACACCTTTAAGTTAATCAGAAAAATATTTTATTGTTTATTTGCATTGTGGGTAAGTCAAAAAACAATTGCACATCAAAAGAGATAATTCACTGGACTCTGCCTGCAAATTGTTACAGTGTGAGTGAGAAGTCACTTTTGGCAAGGCTTTATCATTATCAGTGGATAGATTGGTGTACAGTCTAGTTTGGCACCTTTTCTCTCCAGAGGAGTATGTCATTTACCTGTTGTTGCAGGGAGTGCAGCCTTATAGCTGCAGGAGGTCATAAAAGGTATCTAGGGTTGTATGATAATGACTTGTCTTCATGTTCTCTTAGCATCTGTTTATGAGCTCCTTTATAATGCCTTCTTTTACACTATATTTTGCTATTTTCCGTTTCCCTTTGATGATTATATTCTCCATCAACTGATGCCTTTTATTCTTTTGTTGGCTGGTTTGTTTGCTTATAATCATTATCCATACACTGCAATTGCTTCATATTTTGACATATTTTTGTTATTTACTTAGAAGGAAGCAGCATATATTTCAGATACATAAAAGATAAGTTATAAACTTTGTTGTTAAAGAAATGTGGGAAAAAGAAAAGTTAAAAATTTTGTTGATAAAATGTGTAAGGGGAAAAATGATTAATTGTGAGTTAGAATTGATAAAGTTGAATTTAATTTCAGTATGCTCACAAGTTGGCAAATCTTATTGGACAGAATGTGAAGAAGGAACCTGCAGTTGAGTTGTGTGACAAACTTTTCTTCTTGTGAGGGACAATTAGAGAAATTATATTTTGCCTGAAAGATCTTTGTTGTTTCCTTATACATATAAGAATGCCCACATCATGTATTCTGGATATTAGCTGTAATGGTAATTTTAGCAATTTCCTTAAGTTAAAAGTATAAAATGAATTAATATTGCACATTCTGCCATCAGTTATTTTAATCACCAATGTATAATACATGAATTTACTTGTGTACAAACTGTGATTTCTTCCAAAAATATGACTGATACAAGTGCATAGTTAGGAAAAATTTTAGATAGGAAGAGATCTTCATTGGTTATTGTCCAGGAAAAATTTTAGATAGGAAGAGATCTTCATTGGTTATTGTCCAGGCTGTGGTGCAAATTAAAGTCAGTAACAGAAATTAATGTTCTGTAAATTTCTTGAAGTTAAGTTCTTAAGAAATCTCTGATGAATGGACATGCACATGCTATATGTTTGTTAAGGTTAGATGTAGAACTTCATTTTACTTTGGGGTTGGATTGTTCCACAAGCCAAGAGAGTTACCTCAGACCTCCAGGGGTCAGAAACCTCTGAATCCTGTCATATTGGTGAAGCATAGACCTTTCACCCTTCATTACTCACCTGCTAAATACCTATCAAAATGGCTTAGTCTGGGTCTTCCCCCTGACCAGTCAACAGTCCCTTCTCAGCAGTGATGCCACTGTACCAAGGTCATTGACTAGAATGCAGCTCATTATGTTTAAGGACTCTAAGAGGATACCACCTTGGCTGTGGCTGCTGGTTTCTTCCAAGCTAGTTTCTTCTATCATGACATAGATAGGTATATATATATGACTTTTATTTGAATTATGATGGTTGGAGAAGGTTCATGAATATGAATGACAACATATGCACACTGTTTGCAAACATGAATTTGTACGTGGTCATTAATTACATACATTGTCTTCCAGCTTTTCATCATCACCTGTCAGTTATTCCAGTTTTTATAAACATTATGCTTTCACCTTTATACCATCCCACCTCCATCCTGACTTCCTGTTTTGTAAGGTTATTTTCTTTTTCTTGTGGAGGATTTGAATATTTGGGGGAATACACAGCAAGAGAAACCTGTTTATTGGTTTTTGCTGTTACAACATGATGGACAATATACATGAATAGATTAATGGAAGATGAATCTCTCACTCTATGAGCATTTGACAACTTCTTCCTAGTCATGTAATGATTCTAAGATTCGCAGGTCAGGTTTGGAGTTATGTCTGAGCTAAATGGATGAATAGTATTAGAAAAAACTATAGTTTTGGAAAATTACACCTTACCTTTCACCCATTTTGTTTAGCAATGCTATACATACTATATATATTATTAATGGATTCTCAGGTTGCCTTATCCCTTGTGAATTCATTGAATCTACAGATGCCTTTAGTAGTTTTTTGATACTGTCCCTGATGTTTATTACAAAGGTACAGGTAATAGTAAGACAGTGTCATAGTACTCTTTATTTATGTTTGATATAATTCACAGTGTGAAGATATTCACTTTCCTGTCATATGTGGGAAGAGAGCCTGAATCTAAACATGAATGGAAATAGATGTGAATAGGTTATCTGACATCTTATTTATCGTATCCAATTTTCAGACTAAATCAGTCGTGCAGTCAGTGTCATATCATTACATCTTCCCATTGTATTTAGAGAGGAGCTTAGATATTTTACTTTCTCAATCATTCATCCAGGCAGTTAGTATAACAATCTGTAAGTGTTGTATCCGCATGGATTAGCTAATTGTTGAACCTTTATTTATATCACAAATTCTGCTCAAAATAATTGGAATCCACTTTGTTTTGGTGAGCACTGTGCACTAGCTTTGCCTCTGGCAAAATGGTTAGAACAATAGATAGATGTAGTAGGTAGGAACATTGGACAGGAGCATTAGGTAGTAGTAGGTTGCAACATTTCACAGAAGTAGTCGGTCGGAACATTACATAAGAGCCTCTGAAAACACTGTGCTAGAGTTACCCTCTGTCAGTGGCCTGTTAAGGGTGAGGTACCAAAGGCTGAATAGTGGCACTAGAGTTCACCAGTTATGGAGACTCTTTTGTCCTGGCTACCCCCTTGAGGAAGTTCCCGAATGAAATGGGCATCAGAATTATAGATAGATGAATACACAGATGGTAGGGGCTAGAATTGTGTTGAACCCTGGTGTTGTGCTGCTTGGGGTCAAGCATTTATCAGTAAAGCTTCCACTGCTAAGATTCTTTCCCCAGTGAATTTTACAGGCATTTTGGTATACTAGAGGAACCCCTAGATTGATACTGGGAGGAAGAAAGTTTTTCTTTGTCATCGTGATGATTTCTCTCACAGGGTTAGTAGTGGGCAGAATGGATCACTTGGCCTACCAATTTGGTTGTCCCACACCTCAACCAGTGCTGCACCATGAAGCACTGAGGACCTGAGTACCCAATGAGGTTGGAACAGACAGTACCTCATTAGGACCTAGATTTTCATATAAAGGAAAAAAAAGTACTAACATAGAAAAGTTGGATATATGGGGCATCTTTGGTTGAGTTTTTGTACCTTTAGTGGGTTATTTGTGTGTGAGATTATCCCATTTTCTTTTGATGATTTTGGAGTTCTTGAGACAGGAACTGAAATGAAAGGTAGGAACTGAAATGAAAGGTATGTAGCACCACCTAGCATAAAAAGGAAATAACTAGCCTAGCCTTTTTTCATACCGGTTCACCATACAATTAGAGTTTTTGATCTTTCCTTTAACCCATTCCCTTCCAAGAAGCCCAAAGCTGATGTACTGTAAGGATCTTGTTAAACAAGATAATCTCATTCCTGAATCATTTGTTTTGAGATGCATGAGATAATTATTAGCCATTGTTGTTTCTGAAAACTTCCTAGGCTCCATGCTCCAGTAAGTACACCAAAGATATACTGGTTGAACTTTTCAGCAATGTAGGGTCAGTCCAAGTAATACTCGGACCCCCATTCCCCAGTGTCACTATTCTACCACAGTGCCATTGAAGTAACACTCATTATTGCAGGTAGTATGCAATAGTGTATGATGTGATTTTATCTTTCATAGATGTATAGGACAAGAATAGTTACTATTGCAGATTTTTTTTAGGGGGATATGAGGCTAAACTTGTGTTCTTACAGTACCATGTCCCAACTAGCCTACTGATGATACACAAGGGTATGTAAGGGAAGGGTTTATCATGATTTTTTGGTCAATCCTGTTTAAGATCCCAGAATCATGTATGTCATGTCTTGTAGATGTTTGAGGGAGGAAATCCACATTGAAGGTTGAAAGACTAAGTTTATACCATAGTTCTTGTAGCATGTGGTGATTTTTTTCTTTAGTCTATGTATAGGTTTTACTGTGCTTTGCAAGTTTAAGCCATTTAAGTTATAATTTGTTGGTAAACTGTATGCTTCTTTCAGCAGGGATTAAAAGAAAAGGGATGCCTTACTTGCATAAAGTTTGGGCAAGACTTCTCGCACATATATACATACATGCACACAAAAGCACCGTACATATATATATATACATATCAACATATACATGTATACACACATACACATACACACATGTACATATTTATACTTGCTTGTCCCCCTCCACTCCTGATGCCACCCCGCCCCCCGGGAAAATAGCATTGCCAACCCCCGCGCCGGCGAGGTAGCGCCAG
>JAYMFT010309822.1:0-10134 GCA_038088735.1 Panulirus argus | reverse complement strand
TATATAGCGTTAATGGGATGGCCTTGATCAGGGCCTCAGCTGGCCGTGCCGTCTCAGCTAACACAAAAAGAAAAAAAGAATAATGTAACCTAGCCTGAGCCAGGAACCAATTTTATCGACCAACTCCTAGGGGTGAATGAACAGCTTGGATGATTGTAGACCGGCTGCCCGCAACCAGGAATCGAACCCATGCGGTCGACCCTGGGCGGCCCGTGAATGCGTTACGGTCTGAAACGCTAACCGCTACACTACAGAGGTCCATAAGAATAAAATCTTTACTCATTCATCTAGTGGTCAGGTGCGAATATGTGTTCGCTATTGTCTCTTGCCCACCTAGAAAAAAACAGTTTCAAATAATGCTTCAATACGTTAGTTCCTGTCCCCTTCCTTGCCTCACTTCTGTTTCTTATTTCCTTCCCTCACCCCCAAGTCCTCATCCTGTTGCCTCATCCTTAATTCTTATTTCTTCACTCTTCCTTTACTAGTATTCCTTTATCCTCTCTCCTTATTCCTTACTCTTTAGTTTTTTCATTCCTAGCCTCCCATTCCTCTGATCTTTTTCCCTTGCTTCACTCTTAAAGTCTTTAGCCCTTTCCATCCCCTAGATCTTGAATCTTATCCACAGCCCTAGTTTTGATCCCCTACCCTTAGCCCTTTCCCCCTTGCCCTTTCCCTAAATCTTAAGTACGCGACTCTCACCCCCTCGCTGGTCTTGCTGCAGTCCCGTAGCCAGAGGTCCGGGGTGATGAGGCCGCTGCTGGAGGCCGGCTTCAGGTCGTTCAGGTGGGGGTGCATCTGGAGGTGCGCCTCCGTCTCGCGGCAGAATATCTGCATCTTGTACTGGTTGAGGCACTTGTCGCTGCAATAGGAGAGAGAGAGAGAGTTACAAACACCGTCTGGAGAGAACATTCACATTTCGGACTTAAACTTAATGAACGAGTGATAAGGGCAGCAACAAAGCCGAAGAGAAGGGCAGGTATTGGCCATACTGATTGGGCAAGACTCCTGGTAAACCGCATCAAAAGAGGACGGGTGATTTGTTTGTAAACCTGGCGACAGTGAGTACGACCAGGTTAGGAAACAAGTGAACAGATTGTACCATATGCAGCCGATAGTAAAGCCAGGCTAAGAGGCCCGTTGAAGTTTGTAAACTTCGCATTACTCTAGAATGCAAGTACATTGTGTAGGCTCGTGGATATTATCATACAATAAAAACTGGGTCCTGGGAAACCTTTTGGAAACTCGGTTGATATTCTGTCTTAGGTTCGCACGTAAGTAAACCAGGTGAGAGAGCCAGGGAACTGTTGGTTCAGATGATGGTGTATGTTATTGGTAAACAGTATAAAAACGGCTGGGAGTCTAAACCTAATGATTTTGTACATTCCACTCGAGTAAGATGCTGAGGACGCCTTCAAGGGCTCTCAATCGAAATATATGATTAAGGTGACATTGCGTTCCTAAATTAGAAAAAAAAAATTACAGCTACTACTTTCTAAATCCAAACACTGCTGGGCTTCGTTACATCCGCTCTTGTGCATAAAAGAGTAATGCTCTCCGATTAAACAAGGCTTAATAAACTACATCACGAAGAAAAACTCCTCTGAAAAAACTCTGACAGATCTGTTAAAATTTGCATTTGATTTCAGGTAATTAAAAAAATGAAAAAAGAAATACGATTATTCGAAATATCTCGGAATTACTAACATTTTAAAAAAGATTTGTGTATAACTTTACTGGATGAAAATGAATTCGGATACTTCTGAGACTGGAACAAAAAAGTGGGTAAATTAGGAAAATGTAAATTAGAATATTACGAATCCGCTTGAGACATGGAATTCAGAGGGAGATGAAGAAATAAAGTTTCTGTAAATGTGTAAACTGGCAACTGGGATAATGTTGCCAGCCATTATGAGTTTCGTAATTGTTGAAATGCTGAGACTGTAACACACACCTTGCTACCCCTGCAGGCCCCTGCTGCTGCTCCCCCCCCCCCCATCCTACACAGGTAACCCTACCACTAAAGTAAACTGAGGACCCGTCAGTGTTAGGGGGCTCACCGGTTCTAAGGAGGCCCGTCAGTGCTAAGGGGACCCTTCCACTGCTGAAGGGCCACTCCAGAGCTAGGGGGAGCCCCTCCAGTGCAACGGGGGCCCTGCTGTGCTAAGGAGCCCGCCAGTGCTCGGGGATGCGCCCTCTCCGGACAGCAAATTACGCGTCTCTTCCATAACTCGGGCCAGAAATGCTAAGGTTTTGGTGTACCAAAAGTTAGATTGACTGAATGAGATTGAAATTCTTCCGGAAACTGAGTGGGATCTGTAGTGTTATAGATCACCAGCAGTGAGCATTATGCGTGCACCATCAGCCACCTGGCGCCGTTGGGTTGTCTGGTGTGTCTACCTTTGCTGATGGCCGGCAGGTCTCCAACAGTCCCTGAGATTCCATCCACAGACATCGTCCCACTCTCAAGCGCAATTATATTCCTTTATTCCTGACACTTTTCACAACCAGTCGATTTGAATTTAAATACAGCTATTGCGAAGAGCAGATTTGTAAGACTGATTTTTATTTTTTTTTTATGTTTTAAACAGTCCCTCCCAGACTTGACAACGAGCGTTAAGTTGGCCACATTTTACATAACGTTAATTCCTCCACATATGGGTGAATAATTACGTGTTTGTTCTTCGGGTGTCTAGATGCGTTGTACAAGAATAAATTTCCAATAAACTTTATGATATGTCCCTTCACTTAATGTAGGCGCATGAACTGAGTGTATCATAACGTATGTCTGTACATATTTGGGATATAGGGGTCTGTCACTTGACTACAATAGTTCATAATTTGTAGGATATATATTTAAAGGGAAGGAGTGTTTCACGAAAATGTATTTCTTAAATGGTTGTAAAATGTTCACTGGCTCATTGTAATTTACGCGTAAAGCATGGGCCATGCATGCAACAGATCTGATGTCGCTGGAACAGATCGCCCAACTGATATTAAAAGTTTACGGAAATCGTCACCAAAATCAGACTCCAGCGGAGGTTTTCTCCGTGATAAACGAAATGCAGCAGAGGAGTTCTGCCTTGACATCGGCATCGACAAGGGTAAGATGGTGTAACTTTTGAACCAGCTCTCAGTGGCCAAGTCAAAGGTCATGCCGTCTTACCCAAGGGTCGTGTAGTTGCGCTCAAGAAAGTGAAATCGCCTCAGGATGGAACGCCTTGCGCCACCGACCCCAGTATGGGTATTAGTGCACGATTTATCAGCCGCTCTTGCGGCAAAAATGAAAAATCTGTTCCTTGAACTCCGTTAAACAAAAACATCTGAGATGCTCTTTTATACCGAACCAAATTATTTTCGTCTTTGGGAATCTTGGCCGTCAGTTCTTCTTCCTGTTAGCTGTGTGTGTACTACCTTTCTCTACGAAAAAGTTTTTACATTCTCTGCCAAATTAATTACAAGATATATTGACAATTACAACATTCAGGATTCTCATACCTTAGGAAAACAATATTTACGTTCCAATCCGAAGACGCTTTTATGAATATGCAAATACTTAAGCGATACATGAAGTTTCTATCGAGAGAGTAAGGCGTGTATGCAAGTAGGAAGGGAGAAGGTTGAGTGGTTTAAGTTGAGGGTGGATCTGCGTGAAGAGTGTTCGTGGCTGGGTTGGTGAGGGAGGTAAAGGTTGGGGTCTTCGGGAGATGGGTGGGTCTGCAGCTTAGTTGGGGTGGGTGGGTCAATGAAATGAATCAGTCGCCGCTCGTACATGGTTCTCTGCTGGTGGCAGCCTCAAATCGGAAACTGCTGAAGCTGGTGTTTGAGTTTGGGAAAGTGTGTGAAACAAATGAACTTAAGGTTTTGAGGTTTAACAGAGGAAGAGACAGGTTGGGAGTGGATATAGTTGTGGATGGAACTGAAGCTGAAGTGAACTATCGGGTGTGAGGGAGCAAAGGTCCTGGTTGTATTGAGGAGCGCGTGAAGAGGGAGGTCACTGTCTGTGAGGGAGAAGAAGAGTCTGTTAAGAAGATGAATCTGTTTGATGGTACAGTAGTATAGGCGCAAGTCGTGGGTTCCAAGCGCCAAAGAACGGAAGATTGTGGGAGTGTTGGAAATGGAATGTTGTATTAGTAAGCGAAGCATGACTGAGGGAGCTGAACAGGGTGTGCTGAAATGGTTTGAATGCGTAGAGAAGATGAATAAAGAGAGACTAAGATGATATATGTGTCAGAAGTGTAGGGAGGAAAGGGGAGGGGGAGACGGAGAAAAAGAGGGACAAATGGAGTGAAAGAGGCTTTGAGTTGTTGAATCCTGAACATGCAGTAGAGTGAGAGGCGTCCATGAAACGGAATGAGTTGGATCGTTGTGGGACACAGGGAACTTAGTGCTCTCGCTGGGCTGGACCAGGACATATGAAGTGGTCCGGGAAAATATGTGACGTAATTGGCCACGGAAAGGTCTTTGGGGCTTGGCTGTGGATAGGAGACTCTGGTTTCGGTGGATTATACATGACAAATAAGGAGAGGATGTGAACAAATGAGGCCGTCGCTTGTCTGTTCCTGGCGCCAACTTGCTACGCGTGAAACGATGAATTAGTACGGAACTTTTTCTTAATCATTACTGTTAGTATTATTTATGTTGTTTCTATCATTTGTAGTGTTTCCAGCTTAGCAGCCCAAACGTATGTTTTCCTAACTGACGCCTAGTTTAATGTAGTGAAAGTAGTCTAAATCAGTACCTTGCTTCATGACCATTCATTCTGTGCTGGAGATTGAACCATCCAGTAATACCCCTTCCATCCTCACACAATACACCCTCACACTGGTCACATTTGGCATCCTCACCTGATGTCCTCGCAACCTTGAGTAAAATTACCCACAGAATCTCTCCATTTCAGTCCCAGTCGGCGTCTACCTCAGTCATGGATCGTCCATGCACTTTGTATGACATCATCTTAAAACCATTTTTTAGTCATGTTCCTTTCTTTTATTTTCGCAGCACCTGTCATCCTTGCATCTTGACTGCTTATTTTGGTCGATTCTTAACTCCTGTAGTCCTACACAGATCATCCATATCTGTTGCTACCAAGTCCAACGTGACAGTCCCGAGGAAAACTAAAGTCATACCTGTTTATAGGATATTGTAATATGTTCTTCATGTCGATTACGTCGTCAACACTGGAAAGACCTTCTCTTCCCAAGAAGCTCTTGGAACACCTCTAACTATTCTCCCTTACTCTACTCCACTCGCAGCTTCTCCCTTTTCTACTTCTATTCCATTTATTTCGCATCTCCTTCAAGACCAACACATTTCTTTCCTCAAGCCATTACGATAATGATTAAAAAATGTCCCCCTAACTCTAACGTCGCACATCTAAAATTACTCTTGCTTCAAAAGGGGTTTAAATCTCTTTACGGTTTACATTCCCTCAAACACCATTAAACGCAGTCTTCTCTCTGATCGCAGGTGAGGTGTCCGTAAGCTGAGGTCTGTCGGTGACTTTTTCTCCCTATATAGTACATATACACATATGTCTTACATAGTCTCACTTTCACTTTTGGGGAAAGCTACGTAGTTGGTCTTGATATTTCAGAACACATTGACGGGGTCATTTAAGAGTCTTTAATTTCTAAGCACCTGTGCTTCGGCCTTACTTTCCACTTTCTTTCCAGTAGTTGCTGGATCTGCCTCTACTTCCCTTCCTCTTGATGTTGACATTCCTCTGGTCTGTGCCCTGCCATCCCCCTCATCATCAGCGATCTTTTTGGCCACTAATCTTATTTATTCGCGTACCTGTACCCTTGTTTTGCACTAATTCCATTTGAAACCAACCGCTCTCATCCTTTTGTGTATCGTACCTTACCAAACTTATTTTCCTCAGTTCCGAAGTTGACAACATCTCTCAGTTGTGTAGACATAGTCTAATCAAATCAGTTTCCTCCCCCCCCCCAAAAAAAAAAGTACTGAATAACTAAAGAAAAAAATAACATCAGCACCACATCTTCAATGTTATATCCACGTCAGCAGCGTCCTCTCTAGAGGTGCAACCTCACCACAGCAGCAGCAGCAGCGGCGGCGGCGTCAGTGTTATTGACACCCTCTCACCGTCCTCATAACCTCACCAGCGACAATTGTTCAGTCAGCAAGTGTCGGCAGCTCACGAAGACTACCACAGATTTCCAGTATTATCCCCCCCCCGTACCCCCACCCCCTCAAGAGGGTGACCGTGTTGGAACTCGATCCCCAGGCATTAATAAAGTACGACTTTTCTAATTGTAATCGAAAGCGGATGAAGCCCTGAATCAAAATAATTAAAATCAAGCGAGGGTATCTTGGTTTA
Source organism: Panulirus argus (assembly GCA_038088735.1). Taxonomy (NCBI): domain Eukaryota; kingdom Metazoa; phylum Arthropoda; class Malacostraca; order Decapoda; family Palinuridae; genus Panulirus; species Panulirus argus. Next base: position 3,794 of record JAYMFT010309822.1, on the reverse strand, counting down.
CATATTCAATTAAACCTGCAAATGAGCGGCGGATGGTAATGACGCCGGGGAAGACGCGTCCGTGCGCGCGGCCGAGTCTCTGGCTTCGGGTGAGCGATGATATACTAACAAACATTTTAATCACGTTTTAAGCTCCGTAATCTAACACCAGATCGCGAGGATGTAGCTGTTGTTAGTCAGAGGTAAGAGATTATTTGACCCAAAGAACAAATTGGAAGGTAAGGAAAGAGTTAGGACAGTTTTACTGAAAACTGTGACAGTTCAGTATATGGCGCACTTGACTTGCAAATGTGATTTTATATTTTGTGCTTATGTATCATTAATGAGGAATTTTGGTACATCATCCGTTTTGTGTATGGCTGTTGCTTAACATGAATATAATAATAAAAAATAAAAACACGTACGCATAATACATACTGTAAGAATCTGTACCCTCATAATCGCACGCGGGCTGGCTGTCCTATGCTAATGATTCCATTCCGAGAATAGTCACCCGACGTGTGTGAATTATGGCAAACCCACGAGCGCCTAGGCTGTCGGCGGCGGGAGTCCCGGCCAGGACTGGCCAGGCAAATCGTCACACGCATGCACGGACGGGGTCGCCACACTTCCTCCTACAAGAATCCACTCTCTCGCCCTCACACACGGGCTCGACCTGTGCCAGTGAACTGGCACAAGAAGGGACTGTCACTGACAGGAGCACATGCCAGCCTTGACGTAGCGAATCTTTACACACACACACACACACAATATCACAGTCATCAATGGTCATTATATGCAGTTAGAGTGTGGAAGTTCTTCGAATTGTCTTGATCACCTTCAGGTGTCCGTGATTTTACGACTGGTTTTTATAGCTTGATGTTGAAGGCATTGATGACCTTGACAGTCGTTATGCCTCAAGCCCAAATTAGCCAAACCACAAACATATCTATGGCAGACCTGATAAGCAGTCGATAACCATCAAATCCAACAGTATACGTCCATATTAAATCCACACACACAGACACACACAAAAACCGTCATATAATAAGGGCCAGAGCTAGGCTTGGACTCTAGGATTCATTACACAAACTCGAATGAAAAAGTTTGAGATTGACGGACGGCGTGAGGTAAGAGCCCGTTCCATGCTGAGGCCTGGTGAAGCTTAAACGAGAATAACCATTAAATGAAATATCACTTGGTGATCACAGAAACACACCGCGCGTGTTATGGTTGTTGATTCAGTTACCAGAGGGCTGTCGATTTGCCACAAAATATAGTGACAACAGCTGTCGTTAGAAATCCACTCGATACTTTATGTTTTAATGTTAAACTTTTGTGACTATTTTAACTACTGTAAGGGCACCAGCTCCACCCTTAAGACAATCTGCCCTTCAGATTTTGTGCAGTGGGGTAATTAAAACATCGTGTCGTTACAGTGGTTCACGTTTAGTGTTCAGTGTTGGGGATATGAGTGATCTGGTAAGGTTTTATGAGGCAGGCCATTAAGAGGCAGCTCTTAGAGTATATTCAAACACACCAGACATACCTCTTGAGTCAGTTAACAAATGGGAGACGTACACTTTAATTAGATACTGAATGTTTACCTGATGTGAAACATGATTCATATGTAGACTTTGAAATGGCAGAGACATAAATTAAAAGGTCTCCTCTTCTCGTTCTGAAAGTGCCGAGTGGTTGTAATGTACATGAACAAAGAAGACGTGTTCCGAACAGCACAGAACCTGAGTTCCGGAGAACATGAGGGATAAAAGTCATGATTCATTATACGAAAAAAATATCAGAACAGCCAACAAGACAGTAGGAGTGATAGGAAAAGAATCATGATTTCTCCTCAGCACCAGATACTTAGGAGACAAGACCCCTGACAAAACTGGATCAACTCACCTACAGAACTGCAGCTGATGGTCTCCGTCCGTCAAGTCCACGTAGGTGACGGTGGGTCTCACATGGCGACACCAGTCGCACACTTTGCTCTTCTTAAAGGAGGCGCGGCGACACTGGGTGAAGCAGACCTCGGAGCAGAAGTGTCGGTCACCGCTGGTGGTGGGCAGCTGAAAGGCACTGCTGCCCCGCTGTCCTCCGCTGGTACACACGCGTCCGCACCACGAGCACAGGACCAGGCCCGAGCTGCCGCCCAGCACCCCGCCACTGTCTGTAAGAAGAGGATGTCGTCACTGCCGCCGTCTGAGCTTATTGTCCCAATAACAAATTAATGCTACTGATTCGTTACTCGACACTACGATCCTGAATCTGGTTATGTCCTCAATCAAAAGGAGAAGGTGTATACTCTTGTTACCGTTAAAATGAAAATACATAAATGAAAAATATATATGTACTGATCATTTTGTCGAGCGTTCGGCACGGAAGAGTTAGAAATTTTGCAGATTTTTTTTTTCGATTTTATTTTCTTTGCGTCACTTGAGGGTTAAGTTAGACTGTGATCGAGGGATTGGGTGAGGTTGAATGGTTTCACAGTTTTAACCCTACACTTTCCCTTGTACTTCCAAGCTGGCGATGGGTATGAGCTCTCCAGGTGGACTTACTGTAATTAAAACCGATCTTTTCACTCGTCAAATTCGTTCTTTGTCTGAGTACCTTGTGCTTGCAGAAAAAAGTCGATAAATCCAGCAATAAAGTAAATTATAATGGAAAAGAAACTCATCATTAAAATACTATGTGACCAACGGTGAAAACTAGTCGGCAATATAACCACTACCTGGAAGGTGTGTAACCAAACGATACAAGGAGACAACCGTATCGCTGAGACAATATAGTATAAAGATGTAAACCAGAAAGAGCTAGCACATGATGCCCTTGCGTCACCTCGCTCTGAACCCCTCAGTCCTAGGTCGAAGCCGGCGCCACTTCGGAACGCTAATCTGAACGCATCTCTGGAACTCAACAGCGAGTGTTCTCAAAAGAGCAGTAATGTATCTTGGTAAAATCTTTTTGTTCTTATACTGCGACCTGATTATATTTTTTTTAGTTTAGTATTCGTCACTGAAAGCAGAATAATTGGTTTAGACATTGGCTTCAGGTGACGATGTGACACATTTTCTAAAATCATTTGAATTTTAGGGAACTGTGCACTGAGCAGTCATTAACACCATGTTTATGGAGATGAAGGACAGGATATGATACTGTAATTATCGTTGATTATGCTTTTTATAGACCACGATATAATAAAAACATAAATTGAAGACGTTGCTACCATTTTCATTGTAAGTGACAGCATTTAGCACGACGACTGGCATATCGTCAATCGACTGACCTGCCAGTTAGACACTGAACTTACGAATTGTTTCGAGTTCTCCTTTCATCGTCTCTTTTTGCCTTTTCACTGCAGAGTAACAGTTTCTGTTGCACTGAACCTACCATCACCACGCTGCAGAAAGACACGCCTGCATTTCGAAACCAGTTTTATTTCACCCTCGTCTGCGGCGCCTGCGTGGACGCGCGTGTAGGTGGAAGCTGTGTGTCTCGAGGAAAGGGGAAACAGCAGAAAGGTAGGTAAAGTAGGAGCAATGTGAGACGAGAAGGGTGTGGGGGGAGGGGAGGAACGGTCGGTGCGTGTAGAGCTAACGTGGTGAGGCAGGGAGAACGGCGGCTCCTCATATGACGCGGGGTGAAGATATACGAGGAAGGGGAGGAAAGATTATTAGTAAGTCCAGGCTTGCCTCCACGTAACCTATGTGCCCTGCATATACACAGTGACAGATATAGTTTGTGTGTGTGTGTGTGTATATATATATATATATATATATATATATATATATATATATATATATGAA
>JAYMFT010309811.1:0-10134 GCA_038088735.1 Panulirus argus | reverse complement strand
AGAGAGAGAGAGAGAGAGAGAGAGAGAGAGAGAGAGAGAGAGGGAAATGAATATCATTTTTATGGGAAGAAATACTTTTTTTTTTTACACAACAGTTTCTTGCGTTTATCCAGTAGTTCCATGTTCCATAACATGTGTTTGGTCATGTTCTGTGAACTGTAAACAGCAAGTACCAGGATAAGTGACGTGTCGTGGATACTGCCGTTGCTGAGGGCGAACTTCTCATATAAACATTTTTACGAATTGTTTCTATAGTCAAAGTGATTAGCGTTACTGACCATCAATCAGCACGGGCCTGTCCGGGATGTAGATCGTATGGGTTCGAATCCTAGGCGAGGCAGTCGGCCCAGAGCCAATCCCTGTTGTTCATTCTCCCGTTGGGGCTGGTTGATAAATGGGTATCTTGCTTAAACTGGTGTGTGTGTGTGTGTGTGTGTGTGTGTGTGCGTAGGAGTAAAGACATGGGACATATAAACAAGGTTAAAAGACGGATCAACACGAGTGTAAAACTCTCTCCCTGTAACATAACTTGAAACTACAAATAACAAACACACTCAGTCGAGCACAGAAATACTCATGGAGGTAGGCAGATAATTTCTATCTCTTCATACTCATAGATAGACAGTTAGATGGATAAAAAAGACAGTTAAGCAGGCAGGAAGAAAAAGTGAACAGAGAAAATGATGACAAAGACCTCTAAGAGCCGTATTGGTTACAGCACAGATCATCAACAAAGGTGACCAGCAACCCCTCCCCCCCCCTCACAAAACAGGATCACAGAAACCATCGTCTCGAACTCTTACATCAGAATCATTTGATCCAGCGACCTTTGCATTACGGCGGGGCGTGCGAGAGGGCGACCGGGCAGGCCAAGTGCCTCATATAATTAACAATTGTGAAATGGGCGGCCGGGCGTGTCTCGCGACCAGCCCGAGTTGAAATGCGTGTTGCGTCTGGAGACGACGGCCTGGAAGTGTGGAGGTGGTCCGTGCGGGGAGTACAATATCCCACGGGAACGAAACACACCCCACACACCCCTTCGTGGCATACTTCTCCCTCCAGAGAACGTCATGTGTCGCTATTTTTTTTGCGACACATGATGCAAGAACGAGTCGTGTGGCGAGTCACTACAGACGACGTGCGATACAGAGGGGCCAAGAGCCACGGGGGAAAGTGGGGGAGGTGTGGCGAGGGAGGTGTGTCACTCAGCACAGCCACACACACCCACACACTAGATACACTCCTGCCTTCTCCTCTCACCCTAGTCAAGGCCCAGGTTCGGCAAGAAGTTTCCTCATCAACAAGGTGACTGTGGCTAGATCTTTCTAGTTGCTCCTGTTACTGTCGCTACACGTTCTGTGTACATATACATGACACAAGATTAACACAAAATGAAATGACACAAGCTGTCTGGATCGTCAGTCGGTGATTTATATGTATATGTCTTGCAAGTTCAAGCTTCGATCACTCAAGATCTATTTGCACTCCACCCTTCCATCTCCAATTTAGTCTCCCCCTTCTCGTTCCATTTCTAACACAAATATTCTTTGTCAACCTCTCCTCACTCATTCTATCATAGTCCAAACCATTTCATCACACCCTCTTCAGCTCTCTTTCTTTTTATTACTGCACTTCACTCTTACTCTTTAATACTTACTTGATCAAACAACTTCACCCCACATATTTTCTTCATATATTCAGTTTCCATCACATCCACCCTCCTCCGCACATCTTCATTTATAGCCCATACCTCTCATTTTTATAACATTGTTGGAACTACTATACATTCAAACACACATATTTTTACCCTCAACGATACCGACCTTCCTTTCGTCTTATTCCTTGCCGCTCTTAGAACCCTCGTCCGATCACTCACCCCGTGACACTTTTCGATTCCATGGTTATATTCGCTGCCAAGTCCACTCTCAGGTGCCTACAACATTTAACTTCCTCTAATCGTTCTCCATTCATAATCACTCTCCAACTAACCTGTCCCTCAACCCTGCTAAACCTAATAACTTTGCTTTCAATCACATTTACGCTCAACTTTCTCCTTTCACTCACTGTGCCACCGGTGTTGTAGTGTTGTATCATCAGCAACTGACTCGCCTCCCAGGCTCTCTCATCACCTACAGACTTCATACTCGTTCCCTCTCCAAGAGTTTCGCATTTGACTCCCTCACCATCCCATCCATAAACAATTGAACCGCCACAGTGACATCACACACCCCTGCCGCAGACCAACCTTCACTTGGAACAATTCACTCTCTTCTCTTTCTTCTCGTAAGCATACCTTATATCCTTGATAAAAACTTCTCACTGCTTCTAGCAGCTTTCCTCCCACATCGTATATTCTTAAGACCTTCCACAAAATACCTCCATCAACCTTATCATATGCTTTCTCCAGATCCAAAAGTCCATCTATTTCTCAAAAGCAAACATCTGATCCACACAACCTCTGCCTCTTCTGAAACCATACTCTTCCTCCCCAGTCTCATGCTCTGTGCATGCCTTCTCATCACAACTCTCCCGTACAACTTACCAGGTACACTTTACGAACTAATACCTCTGAAGTTTGAACACTAACCTTTATCTCCCTTACTTTTGCATAGTGACACTAAACATGCATTCAGCCAATCCTCAGGCACTTCACCACGATCCATACAAACACTGAAAATCCTAACTAACCAGTCAGCAACACAATCGCCCCCTTTCTTAAGAAATTCAACTGTAATACCATCCACTCCAGTCGCCTTGCTACTTTTCATCTTACGCAAGGCTTTCATCACCTCTTCTCTCTTCACAAAACCACTCTCCCTGACTCTCACTTCGCACGCCACCCCAACCCAAAAACCCTAAACCTGCCACCCTATCATCAAACACATTCAACAGACCTTCAAACTATTTCATCTCCCCACTTCATCACCACTACCTGTTACCACTTTCCCTTTTGCCCTCTTCACCCATGTTCCTATTTGTTCTCTTGTTTTATACACATTATTAATCTCCTTCTAAATATCTTATTCTCCCCGAGGTTTACTGATACTCGCTCAACCCATCTATCATTTGCCTTATTTTTCAACCCCTGCACGTTCCTCTTGACCTCCTGCCGCTTTCTCTAATACTTCCCCATTCATTTGCACTCCTTCCCTGAAAGTACCGCACAAACGCCTCTCTTTTCTCTTTCACCATCAACTTTACTTCTTCATCCCAATATTCACTACCCTTTCTATTCTGTCCACCTCCCATCTTTCGTATGTCACAAGCATCTCTCGCACATGTTAGCACCGATTTTCTAAATACCTCCCATTCCTCACCCACTATCCTTGCCTCATTTACTTTCACCTTTTGTTATTCTACAATCAATTCCTCCAGGTATTTCTTCACACAATTCTCTTTTCCAAGCTCACTCACTCTCACCACTCTCTTCTCATCGATAAAGTTTCCTCTTTTCCGAAAACATCTACACATCTTCAACTTCACCTCCACAAGACAGTGATCAGACATCCCACCAGCTTCCCCTCTCAGCAAATTTACATCCACATTTTTCTCTTGTACACGCCTATCAATTAATAAGTAATCTAGTAACGTTAGTTGACCATCGTTTCAACTCACATACGTATGCTTGTATGTCCCTCTTAAATCAGGTACTCCCAATCACCAGTTCTTTTTCAGCACACAACTCAACAAGATCTTCACCATTTCCATTCACAGCACTGAATACTCCATGCCTCCAATTATATCCTCAACCCCACATTACTCACCTTTGTACTTAAATCACCCTTCACTAATACCCGGTCTCATGCACCAAAACTGCTGACACACTCACTCCTCTTATCCCAAAACACTTGCCTCTCAAGATCTTTCCTCACATGGCCAGGTACATAAGCACTAATAATCACCCATCTCTCGTCATCCACTTTCACTTTTACCCACATTTATCCAGAACACACGCTCTTTCACTTACTCTCAAAACTTCTGTTTCAGTAGTAGTGCAATTCCTTCTTTAGCTCTTGTCTACTCATCAATCCCTGACTTTACTCCCAAGTCATTTTCAAACCAGAGCATCCAGGTTTCTTTCTTCAAACATACTACTCATATATCCTTTCTTCTCATCTCAGTTACGTCCACACATACCTAGACAACTTAGCCTGAATCTTTAAAGCGGATGAACACTCCTGCTTGACTCCTTCTTTTGTACCGTCTTTTAGAAATTGAAATACAAGAAAGGGAAGGTTTCCAGCCCCCCCCCCCACCACCACCACCTTTTTCGCCCATGTCTACGACACGCAAGGAATACGGAGGTAGAATTATTTTTCTCCTACCCCAGGGTTTATATATATATATTTCTTATTTTTTTTATACATTCGCCATTTCCCGAGTTAGCGAGGAAGCGTTAAGAACAGAGGACTGAGCCTTAAAGGGAAAATCCTCACTTGGCCCCATTCTCTATTCCTTCTTTTGGAAAAGTAAAGGACAGAAATATTGTGGTATTTGTTAAGAGTCAGGGCTTTCCTACTGTCCTATCTGTCCATGCACGTACCCGCCTTGGTTACCAGCGAGTATATATCCGCTGATCGCTTCACTTACAATGTCTAACTAAATCGCATCAAAGCAACAGGTAATAATTCATCTCGTATCCTCATTGGGGAACATTATGGTCATTTGGTTAATTGCTCCTCGCCTGGCTGTCTTCCATCATGGGTGACTCCTTAAGGAAGTTACAACGACACTTGAAGACGACTATAGATAGTTACAGTGGCCCTTAAGGATGAGCACGACGGTACGACGACGATACGTTCCATGAGCACGACGGCGCGTCTCTTAGGCACGACGGCAAAGGCTCTCGAGCACAACGGTACAACCGTTGAAAACGACGGTAAAGCCCTTGAGCACGACGGCAAGGCCCTTGAGCACGACGGCAAGGCCCTTGAACACGACGGCAAGGCCCTTGAACACGACGGTAAGGCCCTTGAGCATGACGGTACAGCCCTTAAACACGACGATACTGCCCTTGGGTATGACTGCAAGGCCTTCAATGAATGGATATGAAAGACTACAAAGTCTATCAAAGGACTTCAGAAGACTTTATGTGTTTGCGATAGTGCGTGCGGGTCAGAGGCAAGGGCGGCCCCCACACATGATTCAACGCCGCGAAATGACCATTACGGGATCAACCGATTTTCCCACGGGCCAAAGCGAAACCTCATCCGATACCTAACCGTTGACTTTGGCTTTAGACTTAACGTTGACACTTACATTGAGAGACAAAGATACGTTTTGATCCGTTCGTTATAGGGTATGACTACAGTATTTGGCTTATGAGACATATTAAGTTCGCGACAACGGTACGTAATACTCATAAAATCTTCACATTTTTTTTCTTTTAAGAGGCTGTTTGAACAATTGCCTTGACTTCGTCAGGTATAAGAATCTGGGAGATTCGACGTCTCCTAAAGGAACACTTCGGGAGGAATTTTTAGTGCCTAATATTACCGGTTGGAGGACACGAATGAAATATTATTTGGATGTTCTATTGTGTAATCATTATGGGACCTTCTGCAAACTCGGAAGTCTTGCGGGTGAACCGGGTCCCGAAGTTTTTAATGAGGGAGGGTCACAACTGGCGAGACCCGGGACTACCTACCTACCTCACTGCCTACTTGCAGGCCTCACTTGCTGACTGGGGGGAAACTCCTGTGGTTAACTGATGTGTGATAAATGCGTCGAACGGTAGTGTACAGTACAGTGAAACTATTTGAATGGTTATATATTTTTGTATGTTCTCCCTCTCTCTCTCTCTCTGTCTCCCAAGAAAAGCGTATACAAGATAGGAAGAGAAGAGGGTGAGTGGGTCCAGGTGAAGGTGGGTCTGTTTCATGGATGTGTGATGTCACCATGGCTGTTTAATCTGTTTGTGGGTGGGATGGTTATTTCTTCGTCTTCTGGGGGTAGGTGAAGGGCCGGGGTGGGAGGGGGGTTGAGTTAGTTGCTGTTTGTAAATGAGATGGCTTTGATGGCATATTAGTGCGAGAAAGTGCTGAAGTTGCTTTCTCAGCATGGGAATCAGTGTGAAAGGAGAAAGTTGAGAGTTAAAGCGAATAAAAAGTAAGATATTGAGGTTTAGCAAAGGGAGAGAGAGAGAGTTCAATCTGAGTGTGAGTTTGAATGGAGAAATCTTGGAGGAAGGGAAGTGTTTCGGGTACCTGAGACTGGTCATAGCAAAGGATTGAACAATAAATGAAATAAATCATAGGGTGGGTGAAGGGTCAAAGGTCCTGGGTGCGTTGTGGAGTGTGTGGAAAGAGAGGTAGTCCCGACGGTGCTGTTTGGAGGCGAGTCGTGGGCCCGAAAAAGCAAGAAAGACGGTCGATCTGTTGGAAATGAAATGTCTTCGGACAATCACCCTCAGTGACACCCCGAGCCTCCTCCTGCAATTCATCCAGCCATGACCACGAATGACGAGTCGCCTCCAACCAGCCAGCCACACCATCACCACCAGTGAGGAACCTCCACCAACATGCTGAATTCTGATGAGCTACGAAAAGTAAACGAGGAAGAGGATTTGGGTGTAATAATCTCTGGTGAGATAAAGCCAAGAATGCAGTGGAGAAAAGCAATAAAAAGGGAGAACAAAATTCTTGGATTCCTCTCCTTTACAACTCACTGGTGAGTCCCGATCTTAAAATATTGTTCCCGGCCTGAGAAACAAATATTATAAGAGCCGACTAAACGAAATGAATTTATTTAACTTAGAAAAGAAAAGGTTAAGAAGTGATCTAATATATTCAAAATCATTAAAAGCTTCGATGATCTCGATCTAATAAGCTATTCAAATATACGCTCGTCTGATATCACTCGTAGTATTGGATATAAACTCGTGGGCAAACAAATTATCCCGAAGGAGTTAAAGTACTTTTTCTTCAACAGGAATGTTAACATATGGACTGATTTACCAACACAGTAGTTGAAAGCAGTATCATAGATACGTTTAACCAGAGACTCGATAAATATTTTGCTTCAAATCCACAAATGACCTTCTTTGCGCAATATGAAAAGTTTACAAGTCTTCCTCTGTGAAAAACAACTGTATATCGCTGTTTCTATAAAATGTCCATAGCAATATGACCTCTCCATACTACAGGTTGCTTCAGCTACGTTCTTTTACTGCCAGCTGTTGTGCCGGAGGATGAGGTGGGTGAGGGGGTGCATTCAGCTTCACCAACCCGTCTTTCTCGTTCATAACATTAAGTACTCAGGAGACTAATACCTGGTCATGGATCGTCAGGTCTCCTTCATCTGTCCTTTTCATGCACTACCACGGGTCTCCCCATGCCCGCTGGAGTCATTCCGCTCCTTTACCCAGCACCACTAACATCTCCTTCAACCACTACCATTATCCATCTCTCTCTCTCTCTCTCTCTCGCTCAGGACAACAACGCCCTTAGCCGCCCAGTACTAAGTGTCTTTAGCCCATGTCCAATAAGTGCCAATCGTCGGCCAGATCCATCGGCACCACCAACCTTTTAATAACAGCTGCTTTCTGCTCCACCATTACCGTTAGACTGTTCCCCTTCCACCCACTACTACTACAACCAGCCCCTACCATGGCCAGTACCACTAGATCTTCGCTCCACCGGTGCACATACTCCCTGCCTTTTACGTCCGGAACCAATAAAGCAGTTCAGCGACAAATACTATTACTACTAAACTACCACAGTTTCTCGCAGTTCTCGCTTAATAAATCCACCTTCCTTCACACAGCATTACCTCTTCAACAGCCACCCAATTCCACCATCCCATCAACGAACCCTCCCTCTCCCTGCCACTAATACCAACCACTCTAACCTATCCATTGGTATCATTCCTTACTAGCCACCCTCCATCCATCGACCGGCCAGTGCAACTACTCCCCGCTACAGCCCGCTACCTCACCCTACTCATCCATTACTAAAACATCCATCCAAACGCCTTTACCCCTTCCCCATTCAGTAAATATTCAACCCAGTTCCAACCTTCCTCGTCCCAGTACTCCCCAAGCTGGAAACGCGGACCTACACTCCACTCAATAACACCACTCCCCACATCCCCAGTACCCTCATTCTAACCTCCCCTCCCAGTATCACCACCATCTCCCCGCCATGATATTGCCATCTCCCATTTCAAATACTAACACTCCCCTTCCCGTACAGAAGCACCGCCAGTACACCCATTACCACCTTTCCCCGTCTCTCTCCTAGTTCTGTGATATCTGTAACACCCCAACTGTACATTTTCAGCCAAATGGCCGCCTGCATGCAATAGACTTTTATTTATTTATCTATTAATCTATTAATTTATCTATCCCCCATCTAGAAAAAACATCCCATCCCCAAATGTCACCTATACACACCTAATACCACTATTCCATCTGGTGTTCAGCAGCCTACCATACAGCGTCCCGTCCAGTACCATCATCACCCAACCTCGATATGTACCATAACCTACCTCTACCAACACTGTCTTACTACACTGACGTCCCGTCTCCAAACCAGTACCATCTTCCCGTTCTCTTCTCCGTACCACCACCTAGTACCAACACTCGCACCCCCAGTCCAGGAACTTCTCCATCTCCTCTCCCTAGTAACACCGCTCCCTTCCAGGGCGTTTTACACCATTCCCTCCACAGTCCAGCACCACCAATCCCAACCCCGCCCAGCAACACCCACCTCCACATCCTCTATCGTCATCTCGTCCCCCGTGCATTACCTACCTTCCTCCCTCAGTTCCATCGCTCCCTTCCTGACCATCCCATGTCCAGCCCAGTTCCTCTACCCTTCCCTCACCCAGTACCATCCCAGCATCATTACCTCCCCCTTGCCCAGCACTGCCACCCCTCCCAGGACCAAAACCCAGTTCCTCCTTCCCAGTATCACGACCCCCTACCATCAAGGCCGCCCCTTCGCCGCTCAGTACCATTACCCTCTCTTCCTCAAGAGACAGTAGTGTCCCTCAACCTGTAAGTCCAAAAGCTTTAGCTGACGGTGTGGAAATCGAGAGAAGATAACATTACCAAATATTCACCTCTAAATAGTCCAATTATCATTACATTGGCTACGACTTGGCTGGTTGGCAGATGGACTATGGTCAAGCTGTTCTTTACCGGATGATATCAAGTCAAATCATCAAGTGAAGATGAATATAAACACACGATCCTGAAGTGAGCCATTGATACTGGCTGATCCGGTGAGAAGATGAGGAAAACCTTCAGATGTCGTCTCTCTGTCGCGGGTGAGAGAAGGCAAACAATAGCCGAGAGTCTGTGGGCGTCTTGGGGTCAAATTGTGGGCGTAGACGGTGTCAACAGGTGTAATTTGAGTCGTAAGCGAAGGTACAGTTTAAGATTCCAGCAGACGGATGACATCCCTGGGAATCTGTGGCTCGTGGGAGGCGGTGTTGCCACGCATCTTCTTCTGGGGAAAGTCCTGTCAATCTTGGCTCTGGTTACTGCACTTGTTATTCAGAAAGTCAGTCATCTACCATCGTCACCAGTAAAGACGTCAAAATTTTAAGCTAAGTATTCATTAGATCTCAGAGACATTGTTAGCCATACGGCGCACTAATCCTTTCACTAAAATTTTTAATTTTGAGCATGAAATATACTGTATAGATTTGGTCAGGTCTGTGTGATACAACAATATTATGAGCTCAGATTTATTGCTGGAATTATTCTTTTTTGTGTTATAGATTCTGAAAAACGATAGGAGGTGAAACGTGTCTGCAGGCGAGGGCTGCGTGCATGGCCATGGTTTTGCTGTAGCTGACGGTGACGTGGTTGGCGAAGGTTCTCTTTACGAGGCTGCTGAGGGTTTTCCGTAGGGCGGCACACTTCTCCCGTAGCCCAAGTTGATGACTTGGTTGAAGATAATATTATGGTTGACTGTATCTATATATTCTATCATTTATAATCATCCCAGGCCCAAAAGGCTGCGCTACCTCCAACAGTAGGGAAATGCAATTGCGTTTGTAGTGAGAAGTTGTTCTTTGACGAGACGGGACTTCCAGTGGTACAGCCTTTTCACTCGTGGTGTAACCTCAAGCACGTGAAGTCTGGTAACACACAGACAGACAGACAGACAGACAGACAGACAGACA
>JAYMFT010309800.1:0-10134 GCA_038088735.1 Panulirus argus | reverse complement strand
AAAAAATATATATATATATATATATATATATATATATATATATATATATATATATATATATATATATATGCAAGACAAAGAAAGAGAAAGTACTTAGGAGTAGCCGACTTACGATGACATTTTCCCTCAAGACAAGGTTAGCGCTCAGCGTTCACCTCAGGAAAATACAGTTTCGAAAAATGAGTCGTATGACTTACGTGTTGTCAGGTGGTATGTATGAGGAAAGACTGGACGTTTATGTAGTGTAAGCCAGATGCCAATGTGCGGGTGGAGCAGTAAGATAAGACAGCTATCTGGGTAAAAGGAGTGACACTTGATAACCGCTGACGTGCTGGCTCATAGAACAGCCGTCACTAACCTTTGTGATACCAAGAAGGCTCATTGTGGTTATAGATTTCTGTGGTCGGTGGCTCCCTACCAATAGAGAGAGAGAGAGAGAGAGAGAGAGAGAGAGAGAGAGAGAGAGAGAGAGAGCTTACCTTTCTTAGAGGAACTTATCACCTCACGAGCCACATCTTACCTGAAAATAAAGGAAAAACAAATAAATCTCATAACCAGAGTCAGCTGAACATGCTAAGACTGAGAAGAATGCAACATTATCAAAACCAAAATACAATAGGAGCAACATTCAGTATCCTACAGTTCCACACAACACTCTAACTAACACCTACTATCCACCATTACCACACAACACTCTTACTAACACCACCATCCACCAGTACCACACAACACTCTCACTTATACCCACCATCCACCAGTACCACAAAACACTTTCACTAACACCCATCATCCATCAGTACCACTCAACACTCTCACTAACACCCACCATCCACCATCACCACACTACACTCTCACTAACACTCACCAACTACCATTACCACACAACACTCTCACTAACACCCAACAACCACCATTACAACACAACACTCTTACTAACACCCACCGCCCACCAGTACCACACAACACTCTCACTAACACCCATCATCCATCAGTACCACACAACACTCTCATTAACACCCACCATCCACCACTACCACACTACACTCTCACTAACACCCACCAACCACCATTACCACACAACACTCTCACTAACACCCAACAACCACCATTACCACACAACGCTCTTACTAACACCCACAGTCCACCAGTACCACACAACACTCACTAACACCAATCATCCACCAGTACCACACAACGCTCTCACTAACACCCATCATCCATCAGTACCACACAACTCTCTCACTAACACCTACCGTCCACCAGTATCACACAACACTATCATTTTCACCCATCATCCACCTGTACCACACAACGCTCTCACTAACACCCATCATCTATCAATACCACACAACACTCACTAACACCAATCATCCACCATTACCACACAATACTCTCACTAACACCCACCAACCACCATTACCACACAACACTCGCACTAACACCCACCAACCACCAGTACCACAAAACACTATCACTAACACCCATCATCCACCAGTACAACACAACGCTCTCACTAACACTTATTATCCACGAGTACCACACAACACTCTCATTAACACCCGCAATCCACAAGTACCACACAACACTCTCACTAACACCCACCAACCACCAGTACCACACAACACTCTCGCTAACATCCACCATCCACCAGTACCAAAAACACTCTCACTAACACCCACCATCCACCAGTACCACAAAACACTCTCATTAACACTTACCATCCACCAGCACAATACATCACTCTCATTAACAATCACCATCAACCAGAACCACACAACACTCTAACATCTTCCATTCATCAGCACCACAAAACTGTCTTACTAACACCCACCATCCACCAGTACCATACAACACTTTCAATAACACCCACCATCTACCAGTACCAAACAACACTCACTAACACTCACCATCCACC
This sequence comes from Panulirus argus, assembly GCA_038088735.1. Lineage (NCBI taxonomy): Eukaryota > Metazoa > Arthropoda > Malacostraca > Decapoda > Palinuridae > Panulirus > Panulirus argus. Next base: position 8,219 of record JAYMFT010309800.1, on the reverse strand, counting down.
ACTAACACACAACACTCACTAACATCTACCAACCACCAGTACCACACAACACTCTCACTAACACCCACCATCCTCCAGTACCATAAAACACTCTAACTAACACCCATCATCCACCAGTACACCAATGCACCCTCACAAACGACCATTATCCACCAGCACCACACAAAACTCTCATTAACACCCACAACCCACAAGAATCACACAATACTCTCACTAACACCCACCATCCACCAGTACCACACAACACTCTCACTAACACTCACCATCCACCAGCACAATACACTACTCTCACTAACAACTATCATCCACCAGTACCACAGAACACTCACTAACACTCACCGTCTACCAGTACCACAAACCATTCTCATTAACACCCACCAACTACAAGGTTAAACAAAACACTCTCACTGAGACCCACCATCCACAAGAACCACACAACACTCTCACTAAGACCCATCATCCACCAGTACCACTCAACACTCTCACTGACATCTTCCATTCATCAGTATCACAAAACACTCTTACTAACACCCACTATCCGCCAGTACTACAAAACGCTTTCACTAACACCCATCATCCACCAATACCACAAAACACTCTCACTAACACTCACCATCCGTCAGTACCAAACAACACTCTCGCTAACACCCATCGTCCACCAGTGCCACACAACACACTCACTAACACCCATCATTACCAGTAAAAGACGACACTTATAAACACCCACCATCCACCAGTACCACAAGAACCACACAACACTCTCATTAAAAACTAACCATCCACCAGAGCCAGAAATCACTCTCACTAACTCCCATCATCCATCAGTGCCACACAAGACTCTCACTAACACCCAACATCCACAAGTACCATACAACACTCTCACTAACATCCACCATCCACCACTACCACACAACACCCTCACTAAAACACAACATCCACAAGCACCACACAACGCTCACTAACACCTACCATCCACCAGTACCATACAACATTCTCACTAACACCCACCATCCACCAGTACTACACAACACTCTCACTAATACCCACCACAAACAGTACCACACAACACTCACAAATACCCACCATCCGCTAGTACCACACATCACTTTAACTAACACCCTCATCCACCAATATCTGACAACAAACACTAACATCCGCCATCCACCAGGATAAACAAAACACTCGCACTGAGATCCACTGTTCAATAGTATCACATGATAATCTAACTAACGTCCACCATCCATCAGTACCACACAACACTTTCATTAACACCCAACATCCACCAGAAGTACACAACACTCTCACTAACACCTACCATCCACCAGTGACACACAACACACTCACTAACACCCATCATTACCAGTACCACACGACACTCACAAACACCAACCATCCACCAGGACCACACAACACTCTCACTGACGCCCATAATCCACCATTACCACACAACACTCTCACTAAACACCAACCATCCACCAGAACCGAAAATCACTCTCATTAACTCCTACCATCTATCAGTACCACACAACACTCTCACTAACACCCAACATCCACAAGTACCATACAAAACTCACCAACACCCACCACTACTATACAACACTCTCACTAAAACCCAACATCCACAAGCGCCACACAACACTCACTAACACCCACCATATATCATTTACATACAATATTCTCTCTGACACTTACCATCCACCAGTATCGCAGAACACTCTCACTAACACCCACCACCTAACAGTACCACACAACACTCACAAATACCCACCATCCGCCAGTACCATACATCACTTTCAAAAACACCCCCATCCACAAATACCACACAACAAACACTAACATCCACCATCCACCAGGATAAACGAAACACTCTCACTGAGGTCCACTGTCCAACAGTACCATACAATTCTAACTAACGCTCAACATCTACCAGTGCCATGTAACACTTTCACTAACACCCAACATCCAACAGAAACACACAATATTCTCACTAACACCCACCATCCACCAGTACCACACAACACCTTCACTAACACCCATATCCACCAGTACCACACAACAAACACTAATACCCACCATCCACCAGTGCCACACAATATTCTCACAATCACTCATCATAAACCAGAAACACGACACTCTCACTAACATCCATCAACCACCAGTAACACATAACACTCCCACAAACATCCACCATCCACCAATGCCACACAACATTCTCACTAACATCCTCTATCCATCATTACCATAGAACACTCTCACTAACACCTACCATCCACTAGTACCACACAACACTCTCACTAACACCAACCATCCAAAGGTACAACACAACACTATCACTAACACCCAACAACCACCAGTACCACACAACACTCTCACTAACATCCATCATCCACCAGAATCACACAAGACATTTCACTAACACAAAACATCCACCAGTACTACACAACAATGTCACCAACAACCACCATCCACCAGTACCACACAACACTATCACCAACATCTTCCAATCACCAGTACCACAAAACACTCTTTCTAACACCCAACATCCACTAGTCCCACACAACACTGTCACTAACACCCATCATCCACTAGTACCACACAAGCCTCACTAACAACCACTGTCCACCAATGATACACAACACACTAACATCCACCATCAATCAGAACCACAAAACACTCTCACTAATACCAACATCCACCAGTACCACACAAAACTCTCTCTGACACCAATCATCCATCAGTACCGCACGACTCACTAACACCCACAATCCACCAGTACCAGACAACCCTCTCAATAACACCCACCATCCATCAGTATCACACAACACTTGTCACTAATACCCACCATCCACCAGTTCCACACAATTCTCTCACTAACATCTTCCATTCATCATTATCATAAAACACTCTCAATATCACCCATCATCCACCAGAAACACACAACACTGTCACTAACACCTACCATCCGCCAGTACTACACAACACATTCACTAACATCCACCATCCACCAGTACTACACAAAACTCTCACTAATATCAACATCCACCAGTACCACACAACAATCTCACTGACACCCATCATCCACCAGTAACACACAAGAATCCCTAACAACCACAGTACACCAGTACCTCACAAAACTCTCACTAACACCTATCACCCACTAGTGCCACACAACACTTGTCACTAACACAACCATCCACCAGTACTACACAGCACCTTCACTAACATCCACCAGCCACCAGAACCACACAACATTTTCACTAACGTCCAGCATCCACCAGTAGCACAGAACACTGTCATTAACACCCACAAGCCACCAGTACCACACAACACTTGTCACTAACACCCACCATCGACCAGTACCACACAACTCTTTCAATAACATCCATCATCCACCAGAACTACACAACATTTTCATTAACATCCACCGTTCACCAGTAGCACAAAACACTGTTACTAACACCCATCATCCACCAGTATCACACAACACTTTCACTAACATCCACCATCCACCAGTACCACACAACACTCTCACTAACACTCGCCATCGTCCAGCACCACACAACTCGCTCACTAACACCCACCATCCACAAGTACCACAAAACACTCTCACTAACACCCACCATCCACCAGCATCACACAACACTCTCACTAACATACACTATCCAACAGTACCACACAACATTCTCACTAACACCCACAAACCAACAATACCACACAACACTCTCACTAACATCTTCCATTCATCAGAACCATAAAACACTGATATTAACACCCATTATCCACCAGTACCTCATAACACCCTCACTAACACCCACCATCCACTTGTACCACACAACAAACACTAACACCCACCATCCAGCAGTACCACACAACACTCTCACTAACACCCATCATCTACTAGTACCACACAACGCTTGTCACTAACACCCACCATCCACCAGTACCACACAACACTCACTAACACTCACCAACCACCAGTACCACACAACACTAACTAACACCCACCATCCACCAAAAACTGACAACACTGTTACTAACACCTACCATCCACCAGTACCACACAATACTCTCCCTAACATCCTCCATTTATCAGCACCTCAAAACACTCTTACTAACACCCATCATCCACCAGTACCACTCTCACTAACACCCACCATCCACCAGTGCCACATAATACTCTCACTAACACTCATCATCCACCAGCATCATAACACACTCTCACTAACACCCACCATCCACCAGTACCACACAACATTTTTACTAATACCAACATCCACCTGTACCACAAAACACTCTTACTAACACCCATCATCCACCAGTACCACAAAACACTCACTAACACCCACCATCCACCAATGCCACACTACACTCTCACTAACACCCACCATCCACCAGTACGACATAATACTTGTCACTAACACCCACCATCCACCAGTACCACACAACACCCTCACTAACACTCATCATCTACCAGTACCACACAACACTCTCACTAACACCCACCATCCACCAGTACGACACAATACTTGTCACTAACACCCACCGTCCACCAGTACCACACAATACTCACTAAACCCCACCATCCACCAGGACCAAACAACACTCTCACAAACACTTACCTTCCATCTCTCCATCAACTCCCTCAAAGCTTTGAACACGACCTTTCAACTGATGAACCACACTGGTAAGGTTAAGGTCACAACGCACTCCTCCCTTCTCTTCCACTGATGGACCACATCAATACATAGCGTTTTTCCGTCAACGACAGAACTCTCCCGCACCATCAAAGCAACTTTTCAGAACCTTAGTTACCAAGTAAGTCTCTTCCCACACTAACAAATTCTTCCTCACCAACAAAATATCTTGCTTTAGGACAGCCTTCCTGACCCGGACAGAGCAAACAAGTTATCTTTACCATGGTGTAAGAGTGTCTCGCCAGCAAAACAATCTCCCTCACCTCACAAACCGGTCCCCTACACCAACAAAACATCACCAGAAATACAGCCTCTTCACCAGCAAAACCATTTGTCTCAACTAGGCAACAGCCTTCTTCACTAACAAGTAGCCCCTCTCGCCAGCAAAACAGCTTACATGAACAACAAAGCAACCTTCAGAAGCTACATTACCCAGTAAACAGCCTCCCTAACAAAATAGATCTTGCTCAACAACAAACCAACTCCACCAAAATGGCTTACCTCACCTTAACAACCTCCACCCCAACCTAACAACCTCATATCTGCATATTGTCCCGTCTTACACACGCAAAGGATGTTGCCGGACGCACGACCACATCTTCCGCGACCGAGAAAACCATCTGCCTAACCATCTAAACAGCCTCACCAACACAGGTTCCCCAACTAACAAACCCCCTCCCACACCACGCCACACCCCTCACAACAGGGGCAGCACAACACCCATCACACCTGGGCAGGTGACCATCACCATTACAATAAAACCTAATGATGTGGCAACCATCCAACTGTGTAGTTACTTGGCCAGCGTCCTCTTGTTTATCCTGTCTCCCTGCCTTGTCTGTTGTGCCAGTAAGGAGAGGAAGGGAACGATCTGATGCTAGAGGAAGAGGGACGGAGTGAGCCATGTGAAGCAGGAAGCGAGTCCCAAGATACAGAAGACAGACCTGGTTTACTACAGATAAAAGAAAATCGTTAAACTGAAGAAAATGAAAGTGATAATTCTACGTAAGACCTAAGCTGGAAATGGCAGGTGAAAACTGAGATTGGGGTTCGAATGTTAGCACAAATGAGGAAGAGATGATCCTGTAGATGTGTGGTGAGGGCGGTTGTTCAGCGCCGACCACCACATTAGGGCAACAGTGGTACATGAGTGTATAAACTTTTATGAGATGAGAACATACGTTCGAACCCCTCACGCTGTGCCTGTGAATAGGCATTTCTGCTGGAGTGATGGTTGGTTCTGGTCTGAAATTAAGTCGGCCGTTAATTTCCTTTCCTTTTATGGCGTGTCTTCACTAACAGGGGACTGTTGTCTGGTGGCGTTATATGAGCAAATCTAATTCATCTTTGCAATTTTCGGTTAAGTCTGAATTGCTGGTGAGTTAATGAGAAACGTAATCCGGCAACAATTCTTTTTTTGCGTTGGAAGCTCCAGTCACAGACAAAGTCCACATCAATGTCGGTCCGTAATTGAAATATAAAGGTTAATGAAAGATGGAAGAGACAAGGAAAAATTTACAAATTTTGAAGGAAGTGGGAAAACCTGCCTTTTAAAAGGCGCCAGGCCATTGTTGTTGGGAAAGACCTGAGACTGTAGAGAGTTACACGGCTTTAAGATGAAGGGAAATTGCCAACGGCCACACAGTAGCCATGTGACGCAGAAGCTGGCCGAGTATTGCGTGGTCTAGCTAGTGGTGGGGGCACACAAGCAGTCAGCTCTCGGGAGCAAAAACCAAAGTGATACCTAGAGAAAAGGGAAAGTGAACCAACATTGCGGCGCAGGTTAAGTAGATCAAATTTTGAAGTTACCCTGGTTGATGAGTCATACCACTTTGCACCCAAGTCTATCGAGTAATGATGCAGAGGTAGAACCACTCCAGATGTGAGAACAGTACTCCATACGAGGACGAATCAGTCCTTTCGTCAGTGGAAATTTGTTTCTTAGGTGAGGGACTTTTCATTTTCAGTGAAGAAAATTTTTTGACCATAAAGGCTGCTGAATATGAAAAATTCTACTCTCTCAATTGTATTTTTAGATGCCAGTTAAGCCATGTTAGGTGATTTGGGTGGGAGGATTCTTTTGGTACAGTCATCGTTCGCTATTCTGTACTTACAGGAAAGTGATTTGTGTGTGAGAGAGGCTGTTGTTTTCATAAGACGGTGTGTTGACACTAAAAAAGTGTGTGTGGCCAGTGTGGAACCGTCCTGATGGTGCCAGTGGGTGTGCGGCAAGTGTGGGGCCGTTCTGACAGAGCTAGTGGGTATGTGGCCAATGTTGGGCCGTCCTGACGGTGCTAGTGGGTGTGTGGACAGTGTGGGGCCGTCCTGACGGTGCCAGTGGGTCTGTGGCCAGTGTGGGGCCATCCTGGCGGTGCTATTTGGTGTGTGGCCAGTATGAGGCCATCCTGACGGTGCTAATGGGTGTGTGGCCAGTGTGTGGCCGTCCTGACGGTGCTAGTGGGTGTGTGGCCAGTGTGGGGCCGTCCTGACGGTGCTAGTGGGTGTGTGGCCAGTGTGGGGCCGTCCTGACGGTCCTAGTGGGTGTGTGGCCAGTGTGGGGTTGTCCTGGTGGTGTTAGTGGGTTTGTGGCCAGTGTGGGGCTGTCTTGACGGTACCAATGGGTGTGCGGCAAATGTGGAGCCGTCCTGACGGAGTTAGTGGGTGTGTGGCCAGCGTCAGGCCGTCCTGAAGGTGCCAAAGGGTGTGCGGTCAGTGTGGGGCAGTCTTGACGGTGCCAGTGCGTATGGAGGTCTATGGTCCCGACCATACCATTCTGACCTCATCTCCCCCCCCCCTCGCCCAACAACAACAACACCACATACACTAACCTCCTGGACAACCGAATCAAATTCATAATGAACCTTTGATGGGCACCTGTCGTAAGCTGGTGTGTATGTATGCATAAGGTTAAGACATGGTATACTTACAAGGCTACTAAACAGTGCAACACGAGATGAAACTCTGCCCCTTTTACCACACAAGTAATCATCACGCTCCCTGACTCCCACCTTCAGGGGAAGGAGTAATAAGACTGATTCGCAGTATTACAGAAACCAAGGTATTATTAAACATTTTCATACTACGAAGAAATACCTTTGGTTTTACAAACCTGATAACCATGTGATGCGCCCTCACCACAAACAAGACTAACGCTTCAATACTGATCTGCCTGAGGACATGAACTGCACCAGCCAGGATCGGAAAATGTTCCTGACAACAGAAAATGGAATTCCAAATGTACTCGACCTCCCTGAACTATTGTGACATAAGCTGCTTTGATATAAGCTTTTACTCCCTAAGTAACTTACTGTTAGTGCTAATGGATGCACACAGCTAACCCTTCCTCCCCAATCCAGTCAATAACAAAGCACGCATTATATATATATATATATATATATATATATATATATCTCACACCACATATTTTCCTCAAACATTTCATTTCCAAAACATTCACCCTCCTCCGTACAACTCTATCTATAGCCCATGCCTCGCAACCATATAATATTGTTGGAACTACTATTC
>JAYMFT010309789.1:0-10135 GCA_038088735.1 Panulirus argus | reverse complement strand
GGTCCTTGAGGCGAGCAACAGGTGTGTTTATGCTAGAATAAGCACAAACACCACCTTTGAAACGGAAACGTGAGTGTCATAAAGAGTCTTTCTTATGTTGTAGTGGGCTCTCTTGGGTCACAGAAGGTGTGCTTTATGTTCAAGTGGGTTGTCCTGGGTTATAGAAGGTCTATTTTATGTTCCAATGAGTCCCCTCTGGTCATAGAAGGTATGCTTTATGTTTTAAAGGGTCCTTCTGGGTCATAGAAGATCTATTTTATGTTTTAGTGGGTTCACTTAGGTCATAAAAGGTGTTTTATGTTCTTGTGGGTCCTCCTGGGTCATAGAAGTCTGTTTTATGTTTTAGTGGGTCCTCCTGCATAATAGAACATTTCTTTTATGTTCTAGTGGGTCCCCTTGGATCATAGGTGGTCTGTTTTATGTTTTAGTGGGTCCTCCTGGGTCAGAAAAGGTCTATTTTATGTTCTTTTTTGCCCCCTTTGGTCATATATGGACTGTTTTATGTTTTATTGGGTCCTCCTGGGTCATATAAGGTCTGTTTTATGTTCTTGTGGGTCCTCCTGGCTTATAGGAGGTGTTATATGTTCTACTGGGTCCCCTTGGGTCATAGAAGGTCTGTTTTATGTTTTAGTGGGTCCTCCTGGGTCATATAAGGTATGTTTTATGATTTAGTGGGTCCTCCTGGCATATAGAAGGTCTGTTATATGTTCTAATGGGTCCCATTGGGTCATAGAAGGTCTCTTTTATGTTTTAGTGGGTCCTCCTGGATCAGAAAAGGTCTGTTTTATGTTTTAGTGGGCCCTCTTGGTTCATAGGTGGTCTGTATTATGCTCTGGTGGGTCTTCTGGGTCATAGAAAGTGTTTTATGTTTCAGTGTGTTCTGCTGGGTCACAAAAGGTCTGTTTTGTATTTTAGTGGGTTCTTCTGGGTCACAGAAGGTCTATCTTATGGTCTATTTTTTTCTCATGAGTAATAGAATGTCTGATTTATGTTCTAGTGGGTCCTGGTTCATAGAAGGTCTATTTTATATTCTATTGGGCCCCCATTGGGTCATAGGAGGTGTTTTTTATGTTTTAGTGTGTCCTCCTGGGTCGTTAAAGGTCTGTTTTATGTTCTTTTTTGCCCCCTTTTGTCATATATGGTCTGTTTTATATTTTAGTGGGTCCTCCTGGGTCATATAAGGTCTGTTTTATGTTCTTGTGGGCTCTCCTTGGTCATAGAACTCTGTTTTATGTTTTAGTGGGTCCTCCTGGCTCCTAGAAGGTCTATTTTATGTTCTACTGGGTCCCCTTGGGTCACAGAAGGTTTGTTTTATGTTTTGGTGGGTTCTTCTAGTGGGCCCTCTTTTTCATAGGTGGCTTGTATTATGTTTTGGTGGGTCTTCTGGGTCATAGAAGGTGTTTTATGTTTGAGTGTGTTCTGCTGGGTCACAGAAGGTCTGTTTTGTGTTTCAGTGGGTTCCTCTGGGTCACAGAAGGTCTATTTTATGTTCTAGTTGGTTCTCATGCATAACAGAACATCTGATTTATGTTTTAGTGGTTCCTCCTGGCTCATAGAAGGTCTATTTTATGTTCTATTAGGCCCCCTTGGGTCATAGAAGGTGTGTTTTATGTTTTAGTGGGTCCTCCTGGGTCATAAAAGGTCTGTTGTATGTTCTAGTGGACCCTCTTGGGTCATAGAAGGTCTGTTTTATGTTCTAGTGTTTTTTCCTGGGTCATAGAAGGTGTGTTTTATGTTCTAGTTAGTCCTTCTGGGTCATTGAAGGTGTGCTTTATGTTGTAGTGTTACCTCCTGGGTCATAGAAGGTCTGGTTTATCTTCTAATGGTTTCTAAAGGGTCATAGAAGGTCTGTTTTATGTTCTGTTGGTTTTTCCTGGGTCATAGAAGGTTTATTTTGTTTAAGTGGGTCCCCTGAGTCATAGAAGGTCTGTTTAATGTTTAAGTGGGTCCTCTTGGTTCATAGTAGGTCTGTTTTATGTTCTAGTGGGTTCTAATGCATCATAACAGGTCTATTTTATGTTTTAGTGGGTCCTCCAGTGTCATACAAGGTCTGTATTATGTTTTAGTGGGTCCTCCTGGTTCACAAAAGGTCTGTTTTATGTTCTAGTGAGCCCTCTTGGGTCAAAGAAGTCTGTTTTATGTTTTAGTGGGTCCTCCTAGGTCATAAAAGGTCTGTTTTATGTTCGAGTGGGCCCTCTTGGGTCGTAGAAGGTATGTTTTATGTTCTGGTGGGTTCTCCTAGGTCATAGGAAGTCTGTTTTTTTGCTTGAGTGTGTTCTCCTGGGTCACAGAAGGTCTTTTATGTTTTAGTGGGTTCTTCTGGGTCACAGAAGAACCCAGAACAACCCATTAAAACATAAGAGAACTTTTGTGACCCAGAAGAACACACTCGAACATAAAACATATTTTATGACCTAGGAGAACATACTAGAACAAAAACAGATGTTCTCTGATGCATGAGAACCCACTAGAACATAAAACAGACGTTCTGTGACCCAGAAGAACCCACTAGAACATAAAAGACCTTCTGTGACCAAGCAGAACACGCTCAAACATAAAACAGACCATCTATGACTCAGGAGAACCCACCAGAACATAAAACAGACCTTCTGTGACCCAAGAGGGGCCACTAGAACATAAAACAGACTTTTTATGACCCAGGAGGACCCACTAAAACATAATATAGACCTTTTATGACACAGGAGTATCTACTAAAACATAAAACAGACTTTCTATGATGTATTAGAACCCACTAAAACATAAAACAGACCTACTATAACACAAGAGAACTGAATAAAACATAAAAGATACCTTCTATGAACCAAGAGGACCCACTAAAACATAAAACAGACCTTCTATGACCAGAGGGGTCCCACTATAACATAAAATAGACCTTGTATGACTCAGGAGAATCCACTAAAACATAAAACAGACCTTTTATGACCCTGGAGAACCCACCAGAACATAAAACAGACCTTCTATGACCCAAGAGGGCCCACTAGAACATAAAACAGACCTTTTCTGACCCAGGAGGACCCACTAAAAAATAAAACAGACCTTCTATGACCCAAGGGGACCCATGAGAACATAAAATAGACCTTCTATGAATGAGGAGGACCCACTAAAACATAAACAGACTTCTATGACCCAGGAGGACCTACAAGAACATAAAACAGAACTTTTATGACCCAGGAGGACCCATTAAAACATAAAACAGACCATATATGACCAAAGGGGACCCACAGGAACATAAAATACACCTTCTATGAACAAGGAGGACCCACTAAAATACAAAACAGACCTTCTGTGACCCAGAAGAACACACTCAAACATAAAACATATCTTCTATGACAAAGGAGACCCACCAGAGCATAAAACAGACCACCTATGACCCAAGAGGGCCCACTAGAACATAAAACAGACCTTTTCTGACCCAGGAGGACCCACTAAAACATAAAACAGACCTTCTATGACCTAAGCAGACCCATAGAACATAAAATAGACCTTCTATGAACCAGGAGGACCCACTAAAACATAAACAGACTTCTATGACCCAGGAGGACCAACAAGAACATAAAACAGACCTTTTATGATCCAGGAGGACCCAATAGAATATAAGAGAGACCTTCTATGAACCAGGAAGACCCACTAAAACATAAAATAGACCACATATGAACAAAGGGGACCCTAAAGAAGATAAAATAGATCTTTTCTGACCCAGGAGGACCCACTAAAACATAAAACAGACCTTCTGTGACCCAAGGGGACCCACTAGAACATAAAATAGACCTTCTATGAACCAGGAGGACCCAGTAAAACATAAAACAGACTTCTATGACCCAAGAAGACCCAAAAGAACATAAAACAGACCTTTTATGACCTAGGTGAACCCACTAGAACATAAAATAGATCTTCTGTGACCCAGGAGGACCAACTAAAACATAAAACAGACCTTCTATGACCAGAGGGGACCTACTAGAACAGGGGTCGACAGCCTTCGGCACGCGTGCCAGACTTGGCACGCAGAGTGCTTGCTTATGGCACGCCATGTGATTCGAAGGAGCAAAGATAAAAGTTAAACAAAATAATGAGAGAGAGAGATAGATAGATAGATAGATAGAGAGAGAGAGAGAGAGAGAGAGAGAGAGAGAGATTGTCTATTGTACATCCTAATCATAGCCTATATAGTTGTGAAAAAAATAACACCTGGCACAGAAGGTAGTAAAAAAAAGTGCATTAATTATAAACTGGAATACTATGTTCAAAAGGTTGCCAACCCCTGTACTAGAACATAAAATAGACCTATGAACCAGGAGGACTCACTAAAACATAATACAGACCTTCTAAGACACAGGAGGACCCACTAGAACATAAAACAGATATTCTGTGATGCATGAGAACCCTCTACAACATAAAACAGACCTTCTATGACCCAGGAGAACCCACTAAATCAGAAAAGAGTCCTTCTATGAAACAAGAGGACCCACTAAAACTTAAAACAGATCTATGACCCAGGAGAACCCATTAGAACATAAAACAGACCTTTATTAGCACAAGAAAGCCCACTAGAATATAAAACAGACCTTTTATGACCCAGGAAGACCCACTAAAACATAAAACAGACCACCTAAGATCCAAGGGGGCCCAATAGAACATAAAATAGACCTTCTATGAAAAATGGAGGACCCACTAGAACATAAAACAGACGTACTGTGACGTAAGAACCCACTACAACATAAAAAAGATCTGTGACCCACAAGAACCCATTAAAACATAAGACAGACCTCCTGTGACCAAGCAGAATACACTCAAACAGAAAACAGACTTTCTATGACCCAAGAGAACCCACCAGAATATAAAACAGACCACCTATGACCCAACAGGTCCCACTAGGACATAACACAGACCTTTTCTGACCCAGGAGGGCACAATAAAATATAAAAAAAATGGTCTATGACACAGGAACCCCTCTAAACCATAAAGCACACCTTCTATTCCCCAGGAGAACACACTAGAACATACAACAGACTTTCTATGACATAGGAGAACCCACTAGAATATAAAACAGACCTTATGTAACCTAGTAGAACCCACAAGAACATAAAACAGACTCTATGACTCAGAAGAACCCTCTGGAACATAAAACAGATGATCTATGATGCAGGAGAACCCACTAGAACATAAAACAGACGTTCTGTGATGCAGGAGAACCCACTAGAAAATAAAACTTTCTGTGAGCCATGGGAACCCACTAGAACATAAAACAGACATTTTATGACCCAGGAGAACACACTAGAACAAAAGCAGATGTTCTATGATGCAAGTGAACCACTAGAACATAAAAATGACTTTCTGTGACCCAGAAGAACCCACTAAAATATAAAAGACCTTTTGTGACCCAGAAAAACACACTCAAACATAGAACAGACCTTTTATGACCCAGGAGAACCCATCAGAACATAAAACAGACTTGCTGTGACCCAAAAGAGCCCACTAGAACATAAAACAGACCTTTTCATGACCCAGGAGGAGCCACTAAAACATAAAACAAACCTTCTATGACCAGAGGGGGCCCACTAGAACAGAAAACAGACCTTCTGTGAACTAGGAGGACTCACTAAAACATAAAACAGACCTTCTATGACCCAGGAGAACCCACCAGAACATAAAATAGACTTTCTATGACCCACGAGGGCCCACTAGAACATAAAACAGACATTTTATGAACCAGGAGGACCGACTAAAACATAATACAGACCTTCTGTGACAAAGGTGGACCCACTAAAACATAAAACAGACCTTCTATGATGCAACAGAACCCACTAGAACATAAAACAGACCTACTATGACCCAGGAGAATCTACTAAATCATAAAAGAGACCCTCTATGAACCAAGAGGACCCACTAAAACATAAAACAGATCTTCTGTGACCCAAGGGGTCCCACTAAAACATAAAATAATCCTTCTATGACCCAGGAGAACCTACTAGAACATAAAACAGACCTTCTATGACCCAGGAGGAAACACTACAACATAAAGCTCACCTTCAATGACCCAGAAGGACACACGAAAACATAAAACACACCTTCTATGACCTAGGAAAACCCACCAAAACAGAAAACAGACCTTCTATGACCCAAGAGGGTTCACTATAAAATAAAACAGACCTTTTATGACCCAGGAGGACCCACTAAAACATAAAACAGACTTTCTGTGACCCAGGAGGAAATACTACAACATAAAGCTCACCTTCAGTGACCCAGAAGTTCACACTAAAACATAAAACACACCTTCTATGTCCCAGGAAAACCCACCAAAACAGAAAACAGACCTTCTGTGACCCAAGAGGGTCCACTAGAAAATAAAACAGACATTTTATGACCCAAGAGAACACACTAGAACAAAAACAGATGTTCTATGATGCATGAGAACCCACTAGAACATAAAAATGACTTTCTGTGACCCAGAAGAACCCACTAAAACATAAAAGACCTGTGATGCAGGAAAACACTCAAACAAAATAAACCTTCTATGACCCAGGAGAACCTACTAGAACATAAAACAGACCTTCTGTGACCCAGGACAACCCACTAGAACATAAAACAGACCTTCTATGACCCATGGGAAAACACTACAACATAAAGCACACCTTCAGTGACCCAGAAGGACACACTAGAACATAAAACACACCTTCTATGACCCAGGAAAACCAACTAGAACATAAAATAGACCTGTGACCCAGAAGAATCTACTGAAACAAAAAACAGACCTTCAGTGACCCAGCAGAACACTCTCAAACATAAAACAGACCTTTTATAACCCAGTAGGACCCATTAAAACATAAAACAGACCTTCTATGACCAAAGGTGACCCACTAGAACATAAAATGGACCTTTTATAGCCCAAGAGAACCCACAAGAAAATAAACCATACCTTTTATGACCCAGGAGGAAACACTAGAACATAAAGCACACTTTCAATGACCCAAAAGAAACACTAGAACATAAAACACACCTTCTATGACCCAGGAAAACACACTAGAACTTAAAACACACATTCTAAGACCCAAGAGAACCCATTTGAACATAAAACACACCTTCTATGACCCAAGAGGGCCCACTAAAACATAAAACAGACTTTTTATGACCCAGGAGGACCCACTAAAACATAAAACAGACTATATATGACTGAAGGGGGCTCAATAGAACATAAAATAGTCCTTCTATGAACCAGGAGGTCCTACTAAAACATAAAACAGACCTTCTTTGACCCATGGGGACCAACTAGAACATAAAATAGACTTTCTATAACCCAAGAGTACCCACTAGAACATAAACCACACCTTCTATGACCCAGAAGGAAACACTAGGACATACAGCACACCTTCAATGACCCAGAAGACACACTAGAACATAAAACACACCTTCTGTGACCCAGGAAACCCAACTAGAATATAAAACACACCTTCTCTGACCCAGGAAACCCAACTAGAATATAAAACACACCTTTTATGACCAAGGAGAATGCACTAGAACATAAAACAGACATTCTGTGATGCAGGAGAACCCACTAGAAAATAAAACAATTTCTTTGACCCATGGGAACCCACTAAAACATAAAAGAGACCTTTTGTGACCCAGAAGAACAAACTCAAACATAAAACAGACACTTTATGACCAGGAGAACAGACTAGAACAAAAACAGATGTTCCATGATACATGAGAACCCACTAGAACATAAAATAGACTTTTTGTGACCCAGAAAAACCCATTAAAACATAAAAGATTCTGTGATCCAGGAGAACACACTCAAACATAAAACAGACTTTTGTGTGACTCAGGAGAACCCGTCAGAACATAAAACAGAGCTTCTATGACCCAGGAGGGCCCATTAGAGCATAAAATAGACCTTTTATGACCCAGGAAGACCCACTAAAACAGAAAACAGACCTTCTATGACCCAAGAGGGTCCACTATAAAATAAAACAGACCTTTTATGACCCAGGAGGACCCACTAAAACATAAAACAGACCTTCTACTGCCCAGAAGAGCCCAACAGAACATAAAACAGACCTTCTATGACCCAAGAAGGCCCACTAGAACATAAAACAGACCTTCTATGAACCAGGAGGACCCACTAAAACATAAAACAGACCTTCTATGACTCAGAAGAACCCACTAGAACATAAAACAGACTTTCTATGACCCAGGAGGACCCACTAAAACATAAAACAGATCATCTATGACTCAAGGGGGCCCAATAGAACATAAAATAGACATTTTATGAACCAGGAGGACAAACTAGAACATAAACAGATGTTTTATGATGCATGAAAACCAACTAAAACATAAAACAGACCTTCTGTGACCCAAAGGGACCCACTAGAACATAAAATAGACCTTCTATGAACCAGGAGGACCCACTAAAACATAAAACAGACTTCTGTGACAAAGGAGGACCCACAAGAACATAAAACAGACCTTCTATGACCTAGGTGAATCCACTAGAACATAAAATAGATCTTCTGTGATGAAGGAGGACCCACTAAAACATAAAAGAGACCTTCTATGACCCAAGAGGACCAAATGGAAAATTAAACAGACCTTCTGTGACCCGGAAGAACCTACTAAAACATAAAACAGACATTCTATGACCCAGGAAAACCCACTAGAACATAAAACAAACCTTATGACCCTGGAGGGCCCACAAAAACATAAAACAGATGTTATATGATGCAGGAAACCCTACTAGATCATAATTCACACCTTCTATGCCCCAGGAGAACACACTAGAACATAAACCAGACTTTCTATGACACAGGAGAACCTACTAGAACATAAAACAGATCTTCTGTAACCCAGTAGAACCCACTAGAACATAAAACAGACTCTATTCTGTAACCCAGTAGAACCCACTAGAACATAAAACAGACTCTATGACTCAGAAGAACCCACTAGAACATAAAACAGACTCTATGACTCAGAAGAACCCACTAGAACATAAAACAGATGTTCTATGATGCAGGAGAACCCACTGGAAAAAACAGACCTTCTATGACTCAGGAGAACCCACTAGAAAATAAAACACTTTCTGTGACCCATGGAAACCTACTAGAACATAAAACAGACCTTCTGTGACCCAGGAGAACCCACTAAAACATAAAACAGACCTTCTGTGACCAGAGGAGACCCACTAAAACATAATATAAACCTTCTATGAACCAGGAGAACCCACTAAAACATAATATAGACCTTATATGACACAGGAGAACCCATTAGAACATAAAACAGACCTATTATGACCCAGGACGAAACACTACAACATAAAGCACACCTTCAATTACCCAGAAGAACACACTAGAACATAAAACACACCTTCTATGACCCAGGAAAACCAACTGGAACATAAAACAGACCTTCTATGACCCAAGAAAGTCCACTAGAACATAAAACAGACCATTTCTGACCCAGGAGGACCCACTAAAACACAAACCAATCCTTCTGTGACCCAAGGGGACCCACTAGAACATAAAACAGACCTTCTATAATCCAAGAGAACCCAATAGAACATAAACCACATGTTCTATGACCAGGAGAAAACATTGGAACATAAAGCACATCTCCAGTGACCCAAAAGACACACTAGAACATAAAACACACCCTCTATGACCCAGGTAAACCCACTAGAACTTGAAATATATCTTCTCTGACAAAGGAGAACCCACTTGAACACAAAACACACCTTCTATGACCCAAGAGGACTCACTAGAACATAAAACAGACATTTTATGACCCAGGAGGATCCACTAAAACATAAAACAGAGCTTCTATGACCCAAGGGTGCCCACTAGAACATCCAATAGGCCTTCTATGAACCAGGAGGACCCACTAAAACATAAAATACACCTTTTATGACCTAGGAGAACCCAATTTAACATGAAATAGACCTTCTGTGACATGGAAGAACCCACTAAAACAAAACAGACCTTCTATGACGCAGGAGGACCCACTAAGATATAAAACAGACCTTATATATATCTATATAATATATATATATATTCTTGTATTTAAATTTCTAAAAAGGGAAACAGAAGAAGGAGCCAGGCAGGGAGTGCTCATCCTCCTCGAAGGCTCA